>JAAAKO020041185.1:0-12120 GCA_010015015.2 Bolitophila cinerea
ATATCACAAGATGCTGTATGCGTTGTTTTATGGTTCATCAATCATGTACGAACTCTAGAGGGAGCAAGCATGTGTTTATAAAAGTTATATCTATGCCACGCCAGCCTTTTTCAATGAATATGTGTACAGGACTCTTTTAACGATGATAGTAGTTTTGACTTTTTCGCTTTTATATGTTTTTCAAGTCCGCTGTTAAAAAAAAAACTCAAATCCTCTTATACATTCGTATAATCTCAAAATCATATAATATCAAATCTTATAATCTGCCAACGCAGTAATCGAGAGGAAAAACGCTTTGGGATGTGTGATTGGTATAACTCCGTATGACTCGATGATAGCGTCTGACACCCATTGTTTTTTATGCTCTAAATATTAAGAAACTATACAATTTAAACTAAATCGTATCCCAAAAGCCGCGATAATCTCAAATTCAGATGTAATTCTTAAGGTGCTTTTCTAGTTAAATTTTGTTACAAGTAAGATCCCAACCGATGATATGAAACCAAAAGAGTGCCAGTTTAGTAGCTCGCTACCTAAAACTAGCTGCTCTAAAGGTGGTAGTACACAGTTTGGTAAGGATCAAACTACGAACGTAACAAGAACAGAAGGAGATGGGGTAAAACGTAAAGAAAGTTAAGATGATAAGCTAGTACCAAAATGTAACTCTCAAGATACTCCTATGACAATAAAAAGAAAGTGCATCAAAAAAGAGGTAAGGTCAGAACTCAGAACATAAATCTTTATCGCAATTTTGCAGAATCTAGTATACTATCAGGTTACAAAAGTCTTAGGCATCCTCATCAAGAGTAAATCTAGTCGTTCAATCGACGATCGACAACATTCAGAGGTTGAATAATATTATCTCTGGAAAGCGGCCAGGAGAAATGCAAGTCAAAGCTGCGTGTAGTGGGCACTTCGGATGTGGTTGAGTTTTGAGAACCCAGGTAGCTTAGCAGCAAAACCCAGGGTCTGAGAAGGATGTCGGAAATTCTCATCAAGAGAAAAGCCTGACTTTAAACAAACGATAGGCCAACAAGTTAGCACATCCAGTTCTTTTAATCCAAGTCAAAGCTATATTGTGGACACTTCGGTTGTGGGAAGTCTCGTAATTCCTAGAGATTAATAGCAAATCACGGGTTATTAAAGTATAGTACAAGGAGCCACAATAAAGATATTCAGAATACAGTGGAACGATAAAAGTACAATAGGTACACATTGAGACCTGCGTTTGTTCATCTCGCTAATCAATCTAATATCTAATAATAGAGTCGTTTGAATTCATTGTATTTTGAAATTTCATTATCTGTAATTGTAGTGTGTGTCATTTCACAGTGTTATGTCGAGTGTCCAAAAAATGAAAATATAGCCGCAGCAATTTTCGTACTGGCAGCGGCTGAAGAAGAAATACAAATAAAGAAGAAAAAATGTATATAACTAAGAGACATATGTATGCAAAATTTAACAACTCAGGCATTATACATTTTTATATATAATACCGGCATGAAATAGACTCCATTATATTTTCAGTATAAAACTATAGTTACATGTGCTGCGAAAGAGCAGCGCTCTATTTTCTAACAAAAACACAATGCAAAGGAGAGAAAAATATATTACGGGAGATTTTTCGAAGGTCTATCTTGACCGTCACCTTAGTATACTCTTAGTATACACTATTTTCAAAAAGCAATTCGTTTATACTAATATTGGTAAACTCTCTTTTATTTATACATGTAAAAATATTTTTTTTTATTATTATTGGTAATATTTTATCTCTATACTTTTTAAAGATAACCTTTTTTTAGTTAGCGTTTTAATTTATGTTTTTTTGCAATAAAACAAGCAAAAATCAAGCATATAATTTTTAAATATCTCTAATTTATTTACTATATAAAACAAAACTTATATATTTTTTTTTATAATTAATTTTTACTATCTCGCTAACCAAAAAATGCTCAACGTTTACGTTAGTCATTCTATCCAATAATTATACAGATGCGCGTACGTCGTACACTCGTCTCGCGAGAAATCTCATAAAATATGTTATCAATTACCAAAACAAATTTCACTTTTGCAAGCCAGTGCAGACCAGCAGACGATTAACATTGCTCCGCAGACGCCGCGACGGACGGACGCGCCACACTGCCGCACGCAGCTAACGAGCCATTGACAAATTAATAACATACAATTGTGCGCGCATATAGGTAATTGCAGCACAAAGGTCATCTTGCAACAAAAAAAAGACGAGCGCCAGCTAACCAGCTAACCACCAAATAATTAAGTACTTCTGTGGCCACACCACTAAAAAATACCGACGTTCATACTAATTACAGGCGAGACTTAATTAATTGTCTGCTGCAGTTTATATGCAATTATGCAATTCGCATACTTAAGCATAATATATATTTATGTATGTATTTATAGTCGCACAGCGCAAATACATATAATATTATATATATTGCACTTGTTTTCGTTTGACCAATAAAAAACAACGATTAATATTTCAATTGCATATCACGACCAATTAATCATCATTAAATGCATATATATATATATACAAATTCATACTTGTTTCTTACAAAATAATGATTATACAAAGTTATGCGTGCGTGAACCTGTGCGCTGCAATGTAGCAATACACAGGTAAGCGCAGCGCAATCGGTTCAGACGCATATAAATTAAGCAATTGACATAAATACTTATCTCCGAATGCGTGAATATCCTCTCGGTCTTTGCGAGGTATTCCAATATATACAGAGATCAGAGACGGGGGTATCTTTCAAAAGTTTATAAAAATGCATTATATTTTATTGAATAGGAGTCTCCTTAAGATAATAAGCCTGCTGTCTTCCGTATATTAATCAGCCTACAAGTTTATAGAATTGTTTTGCGTGTGAATTATATGTGTGAACTCTGGAGTGGACTATATTTATAGATATATCATCGTCATTGGGTGCACGCAATAAATCCTAGTGCAGCGGTTCCACTGCCACCCGTTTGTCTTGGTTCTCAGAAAACGCTAGTGAGATAAACCATGTGGTCGCGCACATAAGCCAGCCAACATAAATCATGAGTACGCAGCGCCAGCCAGCCGTATAGTATTGATATTATTTGTAGCGATTAATTCGCCGGGCAGATTGCACACCATCGCACCTAGACATACGTTGGTCTCCGCGTATACGCGTGCCGCGCGCGATTTATATACCGATAGGATTTGCCTATTCAGCATCAGAGGCACAGGTAATATATGTAGAATATAGAAGAAACCAGTTCGTATACTACATTCAGCCACGCTCTGGCTCTCATCGTGTGCATGTGCACTGTGTTGCACATTGCACTGGTTTTTTAAATTATAAAAATGCACTATAATAATTATTGTTGCCCCAGCGATTTCGACGACAGTGTCCGGCGCCATCGCTGCGAACCCGTTCGATATAGTGCCCCGGACATCTTGTATATATATAGTATATTATTATATATTGAATAACCTGCGCTGCGCACGCAATTCTGCTCAGTATTTTACGAGCGCGTTGATATGTGTCTCTGTGTGTGTGTGTTTGTTTGTGTGTATGAGTGTGCAGCAAACCCAGGCAGCGCGCTGTGCTCGTTGAGTTCTAGATAAATACGTATAAATACGCAGGCTTCAAGTCCGAAACTCGTTTGCGCGGTACTGCGTATATACATAACTTGAGTTGCGCGGCGTACACGCGCAGGCGGCTATTTCAACTGCAGTGCACGCTTATGCTTGAGAAGCTGCCTTGATGCCATGTTTTACATGTAGACAGTGAACGAGAGGCTGTCGCTCAGTGCGCCCAGGGACCACGCATAAAATAGCAGCGCTTAGCCGAGCGTACGCCACACGCAAATGATTGGAAACTCTTCTTTGGCTGGCGCGTGAAAATCGAAAGGAATTTGCGTGTGTGTGTTGTCTTGAATACGCTCAAAATGGTCAATTTGGACTGAATGTTGTTTTTGTGTCACCTTCGGAATTTAAAAGCATTTTGACGTAGATCAAAATTAAATCTATATCGTATTATAAATAATGTAAATTACAAATATGTAGGCATACATAGTGGTTTTTAGGCACATGCCCAGATTAACAATCTAACAAATAACTGACTTTGTTAGCAAAGTCTTCTTTAAAATAGAATCGAGTGATTTTCTTACGCCTGTAAAATGATGGTCTCATGTGAGATGATATTATTTAATGGCGTCACTCAAATCGATTTTATTTTATTTACAGACTGCGGCGCTTTTGGATAAATTAACAGGATTAATTTTTAAAAAAATATTCAATTTTCCACCCAAACTATCTCCCGTCTTAACGCTTGGCGCCATCTAGCGACATTATAGATTGTAAAAAGGTGTTATTTTCTTTTTTTTCAACGAGCTTGTTAAATAGCTGAGTTGAAACATTCCGTGTGACAGCCCAAAAAAATGTTTCAGCAAATTAAAATGGAGCAACGCCCTATTATAAAATTCCAAGTTAAATCTGTAGTAAAAGTCTGTAAGAGCAATCACGTCGAATCAAGTGAGTTTTTATACGCCCGTAAAGTTTTGTTCCCAAACATGCTAAAGATATTTTTAAATGGTGTAAGACAAGTCACTTGATTCGTCTCGATTCGACTCAATCGGACTTACAGACGCTGGCGCAAATGCCACAATAACATAGAATCGTTGTAATCTATGTACCTGGAGACAAGACGTAGTGCATTCATTATAATCCTGAAAGAAAGCACTGTAACGAATTTCTTCCAAGTGGCAAAACAATAACGGCAGTATTCTACCTTAAAGTTCTAATTTCTAGCGAAACATCAGATCAATACTAAAATTGGCGCTCCGAAGGTTATTTTTTCGAGGACGTAGATACCATGAAAGCAGCGGCGAAGCAATAACTGAAGGCTGTCCAGTTGAGGACATGTGCCACTCGTTTGAATCATTTTTAAGTCGCTGTCAAAAGTGTATACATGCGGAAGGTAGTACTTTGAAAATCAAATAAAATATTGAATTGTTTAGGTTTTATAAAAAAGTCTGAGTGAAAAATCATCGCACTGTGTATATTCTTTATTTTTGGGCACAACATTTATTTTATTGTGTGACAATATTCATTTTTTTGGTCACACTTCATTGGTACCCTATTTTCGAAATAACTATATAGCCCTTCGGTCAGATTGGCGCTGGACAATTTCGAATACACAAAATTCTGAAATATCCACGAATTTGATTGGTTGCAAAATTTAGGTATTACCTCAGTTCGCGGGCTCAGTGTGTACTGTTTTTGTTTCTATGTTGTATTTTCCTAAAAGTTCAACATGCTGAACTTACTCCGAAGACACTCCGAATAAAAATAAAATGTGGATTCGAAATTGTCCAAAGCCAATCTGACCGAAGGGTAGTAGTTTACAACAGCAAAAACATAATATAGAAAAGTTGAAGTATTTTTATTTGTCATTTATACATAAATTTAGTGTATATATGCTTATTACTTATTACATTCACATTATTACTTATTTTATTCATTGTTTAAAAACAAAATTTTTAACTTAAAACTTATTTGTTTTGAACATTGTGAGCAGCAATATTATACAATATAAAAACATGTACAATAAACCAAAAAATGCAAGTTAATTTCAATAAATAATTTAAAGCACATAGGTGGCGCTGATTTATAATAACATTGTATTTTTACTCGTAAACATATTCCATTGTGGTGGGTGGCAGCCGCAAGCGGTATTTTTATCCCCGCCCAGCACACAGTACATTGATGACATGAGGTCTGTAATTATTAGGAGCTTATGTCACTATTGCTAAAAATGGTGTTTCACCAATTTTCAGCAAATAATATTTGCGCTAAAATTATAACATAACAAATAAAAGTAAATAAATTAATTGTACATTTTATTACCTTTTTACAATTGCCTTAAAAAAAATCTTTGTTAAATTTTCTGTTGAACTTATGTATTAATTAGTATATACTATATAAGAATAGGTGATTTTAATTAAATAAATAGTAAATCATGCATGCTCAATGATTCCGTCGTACGTATTCCTAGAAAAATCTCTTGATCATTTTTAGACAAATTTAGGTCGGAACTCTTCAAATTTAAAATAAAATAGCTGAAATAGATAACGCTAGTATTTAGTTGTTTTATAATAAAAACATAGTTGTTTTTATTAAAAGATTCCATGAAAACAACTTTGTTTGGGAAAATGTGATAGTTTTTTAATGATCATTTTAAAAATACCCGAAATACATTTAAAGATTTAATTACAAGATATAACTAATAAGATTAAAAGAGTTGGTTTTTATATTATATATTATATATTATATAAATACGTATTTAATAAACAAAGGCTTTTGAAATAAAATACATTTAATAAATAACGATATTAAACGTGTGGAATTCATTTTTTTTTTCTTAATTCAATAAAGGTGAGGTTGAGCTAGAGCTTCTCACACGCATACAAACACATAAAAATTTAATCCGATCCCTCTTATATTTACACCATCCATAGGTGTATCCAATATGCGACAGTCTCGGCGCAGTTTTAATCTCATCTCGGTATGCGATTTGCGCGTGCACTGCACGCGAAGGCGGCTCGCCCCAAAACGACTGTCGCTGCTGGCCACCGCAAATCTCGCAAGCGTGTGTTAGTTAGTGTTTATTTATTTTGGCTGGACAAACACATATTGCCTACATGGAATCGGCTTTTATAGTACACATTCGTCATAAGTATCATGCGCTTGTGATAATCCATTACTTTGCGCGGTGTACACATTATTCAATATTTAAAAAAATACATATTAAATAAAACGCTTGTCACACTGCGGGTGCGCGTGAATTCTCGAAAACCTGCTCGCGCATCTCGACTTACCGCGAATTAATTTAACGACAACAAATAATTACTCAACTAAGTCTCTTGAGCGTGCGCGCGAGAGCATGCGCGTATTTCGTATAATTAATGCACGTTTGGTGTGAATTGAGTGTGCCACAATCTGTGCTCCAATGCAACTGAAACTCTGTTTTTTTTAAATATTCGCTAAAGTGCAGTTTCAGTGGCGGCAGCGGTGCGGCGCCAAAACTTTCATTCTTGTAAAACAAAAAAAAACAAATAGTCACATAAAAATTATTAAATATAATGTACTCGCACAAAACACGAAAAAGCTTTTTGCAAAAAATATTTATGATGGCATTACAAAATGGAGTACTTTAAATTAATTCACATGATCGTGGTGGCGGCGCGGCGCGGCCGGCGGCTTGCGCCAACTGTATCTCTTTTTTTGTGATTTTCTCAAAAGTGCGGCAGTCGTTAAGTTTAATGTAGAGCGATTTAATTTGTGTATGTGTGTACGTTTGTTGGTTTCGGCAAGTTTAGTCAACAAGACACGTGGCATATTTTGTCAGAGTTAATAAAGTCGACGATATAACATATTACGTACGATATATATTATTGTTGCTTGTTGGTTATATGGACAGAACAGCTGAATTTTTGGTTCGTACGGTTTAATGTAACCCCAAGTACTTTGATGCTAATCTTTAATTGAGCGTTTCGTATAATTGCACTGTTTTTTAGTTTACATACTTTATATGATTGTGTATGATTTTGCATTAATATTTTATTACCTGTTGTCTACAAAGAGTGGTTGAGTAGTAGAGTTACTAATTCGAATTAGTTACTTTAGATTATTCAATTAGATACGTTTAGACTAAATGAGTATTTTTTAATGGTAGATTGGAGTTCAAAATACCATAAAAAATGTGCTCCTAAAAACAAAAATTGCACCTAAAATAAAATTAATGTGCTCCTAAAATAAAATAATTTGCACATTAAAAAATCAGTGCTCACCGAAAAAAATGCTCCAAAAACATAATAAAAAAACGGAAAGTTTAATATATATTATTAATATATATAAAAAAAGAGTTTTTTGTTCATTTATAAATATGTGCAAAGCGCACAAAGTGAAGCGCACCTTTTTTAGGTGATCACTTGGTAGGTGCAAATATAATTATGAACACATTTTTTTTGTTTTTAGTTTTTCAATTATTTGTTGGACAATGTTGAATTAAAAAGTGAACGCTAAATTGGATTCCATACCTTGATTTATCATTTATTGGTTTTATTATTCATCCTTAAATTATAAGATTTTAATAAATGCGTCTAATAAGCATTAAAATTATATTACAATGTATAATATAATAAAAATAAATCTCCAAAAGAAAAAATATGATATGGAACGACCAACTAAATGCTTAAGTCCGATATGTATGGGAAAATATACAAATACGAGCTCTGAATTTTCGTAGGACAGATTTAAGGCTATCCACACATTATCAGACCTGACAAAAAACCAAAAGTTGAAATCGGAAGTAGAACCTGGGTCCATGGTGTAGAAAGTAGAATTTGTATCACCGTAGTTTGTTATTATACATTATTAAACCTCCATTGTAAATAGTTCCATTGTCCAAGTAGAGATTGGCGGGACTTTTCCGTGTGTTATAAACTTAATTGTATAATGTGTACTTGACGTTTATGAATTTAAAAAGGGTAAAAAACAAATCAGTAAACAGATCCCATTTTTGATTCACTTTTCTCCGATATTGTAAGCAGAACTGTTGCCTGATTATCATAGAGGTTGGCACAAATCCAGCATATTATGTTGCTGGCGCCAATGAGCTGTTAAATCGGATGGTTTTAAAACCCTTATGGGATGGACTCCTTAAACAGAAAAACATATTGAAATGAGAATGTTGATTTTTTTTGTGAATAAGTATTCAGGGCTACAAAACTATGTTTTTCATACCCCATTTTTTCATGTCAATTTTAGCTTTATCACTAGGGCAACCAAAAAGAAGTTCTAGCTTCTTTTTTGTGGCAAACGTATCGTCAGATGAGTAAGGCAGATATACGTTTCATACAAATTCAATCAATTTAAGGCCTACTTGATAGGGCTATTTTTAGCTTATTTTAATATAATTGCTTATTTTGGCTTATTTAGCATATTTAAACTTATTTTAGTACACATGGTCATTTTTAGTGCATATTTTAATTTTTTTATCGAAAAACAAGCATAAACAAGCTAAATCTGTAAAACATAAAAATGTCAAAGGAAAAGTCGACTTGAAATATTGAGGACAATTACAAAGTTATTGTCCGGTGAAGATTGTGATTGATAACAAATATACAAACTCTGAGGTAAAAGCCAATTACAAACATCGATGTAGAAAAAAGTTATCTATAAAAAAAAAACGAATTCTGTTCAAATGTCAGGCATTTTCCATTTTTTTTATTTAAGATAATGATCGTTATTTATTGAAAAAAAAAGATTAAGTACAAACTTAAACTAGTAATAAATACAAGTTTGTTTGGGTATATTTTGTGTTTATAATATATTTTTAGAGCTGTTTTTAAGGACTTAAAACGATTTTTTATGGCTTATTTTATGCGCTTAAAATCATATTTTTAGGGCTTCTTTTTACTACTTAACATTTTCTTTGATTTTGATTTATTTTGCAAATGACTCAATGCTTAAAATATAAATAACAAACAATTTGACATTTATATATAATATATCTAAAAAAAAATATTTTATGCTTGGCACACTATTTACCACTTTAGCAAAGTCACACCTTGGCATATCTCGCCTAAGAAATCTGCATCTGCCACGGACATGGAAAAGGCGTCACCGCACTAATATATACAGTAAATGCGCACGCGTGCCAGCGCTTTTATGAATATTAATAAAAATCCCATATTCTCAGTTTGCGCACGCCACATACAGCTCCTTAGAACGCCATCGCCACACACACACACAAACAAAAAATTGGGCACGTGAGTCAAGCACTCGTGCGCATGTGTACACTCGCTCAAGACTCTGGTGCACTGACATTTTTGAGGTTAATGTTCACACGACGATGTTAACATGCTTATTTACACAAAACTAAAATGGTCGTAACCAAACTGTATTTTGTTAAGATTTGTTTTACTTTTATTATAAATTATTAAACCTCTTTATATTTTTAGTGCGGGGTTTTTTTTTATTATAAAAGTATATGTTTTATTATAAACCCGCAAATTGTTTATATATAGCAATATAGTTTATATTATTTATATTATGAGCGACGTAAAGATTTACATAACGAAACAAAATTGTTTGGTTAAAGTGTATGAAAAAAGACATAATATTATCGATGAGAATACGCTAAAGTGTGGCGCGGCGTGGGGTTGAATATTGATGAGCTGTATACGTGTAGCTTTGTTTTGAATGAACAATATAGGTAACAACACGAGGTATAACATATATATTATGCTTATTTTTTTATACAAGCAAGCATATCATACAAAATAAAATACGAAAACATGCCTTTAAAATATGAACTATATATACTTTTAATATTTATTGATTTAATTAGAATATATCAAAAGCATTAGAGACAGATAAATATACCAAAAATTATGCTTTTTAATCTTAAGACATCCTCGTACTTATAATTATGTTATATGATTTACTATATATATATGAACTCTTGTAATAAACATAATGCTTTTTCGGTATAATTTTTATTATAAAATCTGAATTCAAAAAACAAGCCTTTTATGGCCATTATTTGAGATAGATATATGTTACGTGTGGTAAAAATCAATCAAATAATACCCAAATTAAAATTTACAAAACAATTATTCACTTTATGTTTTAATATGTTTTGAATGATATTCAATTGGGTTCTCTTAAATGTAAAATTTTTAGGTAATATTAAAAAATAACCTGAATTTTGGATTTAAAAAAGTATCTACCAGTAGGGATGACATAAACATCTTTTTTTTTAATTCTTTTGGATTTTTTTAAGCATTTATTATTTTGTGGATAAAGCTAAAAAATGTAGTCCGTTATTTTTCCGAATAGCTATCATCCAGTGGACTGTATGTTTTTATATTTACATTTTATTTATTTTTTTAGCAATATAATTTTACATGCGCAAATAAGTAAGCAACTCCTAGTTCTTTCTGGTTGACCAAGATGTCAGCAATTCTATTTTTCGTACCGCTTACTATGATATTTCGTATTTTCTTTGTCTTTGATTGCTTTTGCGTGTTAGTTTGAGTGTATATTATCGTTATTAAATATTGTAGCCTAATAAAAAGCCTTGCCAGATTAAGATCGAGTCTTTTCAAATCTGCATTCATTTTGCTGGTTTTGTGTGATTCCGCAACACGGAGGAACATTGTATCATGGCAAATGTAGACGTTATTGATAAAAAGCCTATAATTGAATATTTAGTGAGAAAGTCATATATATTCTAAGAAGGGTTAAGGCTCAAGAACCTTAAAACTAAATTTCATCTCAACCCATCCATTTATATTTCAAAAGGCCTCATGAGGATATTTAGGGAGGGAGTAAATTTCACCCCAATTCTACCAGCCATATTTTATGAAGTCTGATGGGATTATTTTGGAAGAAAGTCATTAATTGTTAGCAAGTGATCAGCCCTAAAAACGCTGTGATTAGAATAAAATTAAGCATCTCAAGCTCATGAGTTATATTCCAAGAATTCCAACTTAGACCAACACCAATGAACGTTGTGAATATGGTCAAATGGAAATGTAACTAAACGTAGTCAATATAACGCGTGTGACAGTGTTGGTGTTGAAAGGGAAAAATATATTTTGCGTTGGCTCGGTAATGAAAAATGAATATATATGTTATTGTTTTTCTCCATGTATTGTATATGTATATTTGTGTTCAATTGGACGGCCGTTATATGAGGTTTAAGTGAATTTTAATCGGTATGCCCCACATCTTTACACCAAACAAATAAAAATAAGTTGTGGAATTTTTCAGAATTTAGCTTTTTGTTAGGAGTTGATGTCATTCACCTCGTGCGTGCAGCAATAAAGAGCCAATTTACGCGCGATCGTCCGCCACGCACGTACAAGCTAATTACAAAGAAAATGCGTGGAAGCATCGAAGATCCGTGGCGCCTTCCTTTAGCCAATTTGCCAATATAACCGTTGATATAAATAATAGATTTGCACATCATGCCGTTAAATGTTTATATATATATATATATATATATATATATATATCTGTGTTAGTTTGTGTGCGAATCGCGTGTGTGCGCTGCA
>JAAAKO020041196.1:0-12120 GCA_010015015.2 Bolitophila cinerea
TTTTATTTTTATGCAATTTGTTGCTAATTTTCGTTTTTGTTTTGTTTTCGGACCATAAACAAAAATATTTTGACAAATTCGATAATTTTTAATTGGTTGATGCAACGAAAAAATAATCTATCAATAAATCAAAAAAAAGGATATATTCATTAAAATGAAGAACGATTTGTGTAATAAATAATAATAATAATAATATCCGCAACTAAAAAACAACGCGGCAAAAGACTAATATAAAAATTAAAATAAAATTTGAGCACTGTTTCAAACTACACTTTTAATGAATGGTCGTTTCACAACAACAACAAAACATCAATCGTAAATGCATGCGGGCAAATCCATTTTTGGTCTCGTGTTTGAACTCACGCCTGTGAACTAAATTTATAACACGAACATTTCATGCAGTTCTTGATTATATATCACATACATATACTGTACATACAATATATGTACAAACATGCATAATATTTAAATTATTTACACTTTTCATTATATATGCTTTATAAGCTATATATATATATAATATATAGGAGTATTTAGGTTCTCGGAATTAGCATGTCAACCAACGCGCGTTGGATTTGATTGTTTTTTATTTTATTTTATTGAGAGCGTTACCGTGCGGGCAATTAATAACATGTAAATAATGGCTGCTTAAATTTTGAATATATGTTTATATAAAATATAAATAAACTAAACGCGGTGCATCACGTAAAATGCGTGAAATAAGCTCATTAACATGCTCGAACACAAACTAATTACAGTTTAATAGTTTTCGGTGCGGCTGGGCGGACGTTTCCCAACATCTTATATGTATGTATGCTGTATGTGTATATCCATATCGTATTAATTTGGTGTTCGCTGTGCCATGTGTATGGATATAAGATACCGCGCGTGAGATTTCTAATCTCAGGCAAATTTATTGTCATTTTATGCTTAATAGCCTCTATACAAAATACATACATATATAAATATAATATATAATATATATACACAGATACACATATTCCTGCTTTGTCTGTCCGCACCGAAACTACAGTGTTGATTAGATTAGATTGGTGTTTGGATTGACGTCTTTAAGTATATAAAGACGAATGCACGCCGTGCCGGTCTTAAAACGGACCCATTGTGCTCTTCCGATCTGGTTATAGAGAGATCCGGTCTTCTATATCATCAAAACACGCTTAACATATATTGCATATATTGTTTTTAAGATTATTCCCGGTTGACGACCGTCTTTATTACTTTCTACAACAGGTTAGCCCCCAAATTAGACCTGTCTCTTAGAGGCCATCAATCATCAATGGAGAAGCAAATAATACATTTTACATACATTCATTTTGAACACGAGAAACAATTGTTAAAATAAAAAAATGTGTCATTGTTGAAATTATGTAATTTATCTCAGAAATTAAATTTATTTAATTCAATTTCAGTAGATTCAAGCTAGAAAAACTAAAAAAAAAATTATTGACTTGAAATGATTTGAAAATAAAAATTCAATGTTATTTTATCATAGATTATGAAATCAGTGGGAAATGTTTTTATAGATTAAATTAAAAAAAAACGTTTAACATTTGTTTTTCATGTTTCAAGAAAAAAAATGGACCATTAGAGGGGCCTGTATAACATCGCCTCCAAGTTGTGCTTCCGACCGCTGCCGACACTTGCTAGTGATGTGTTGTTCATTAACGTCTGAATTATTATGAGTACTAGATAAGATGAACTAAGCATCACTAGCAAAAGTCGGCAGCAGTATGAAGCACAAATCGGAGTTAACGTGATACAATAAGAGGGAATTTGGGAAAATTTGGTGGTGCTAAAGTTATGATTCGCTTAATACTTTATTATATTCTTTATACGATTCTTCGTGATTTATGGCTCGCGTATATATATTCAAGATTTTTATTAATTATTGTTTATATATTCATTTATTATTCAAGTTTTTGTAGTTTGTAACCAACATACGAAAATCGAAAATATAATTCTTAGCATGATTTTAAATGATAAATTGATAACAAACCATGCATATAGTAATAAAACTTTAATTTTACATCCTATGTGTTAATTATTATTCATTATAATTCAATATGATACCATCGTAATTCATTATGCATCATGCATCATGAAACTTTAATTAAACATGCTTTTATGTTCATTGTGATTCCTTATAATTCAATATAATTCATAAGTATCAGTGGCATGGGGCTATGGTGAATCGCTGGAGCTGGATCGCATAAATTAAATAGCAATAAATTAAAATAGCAACTAATAACAAAATCATAGTTTTTTTTTGTGAAAATTGTGTTTTTTTAGTACATAATCTGTTATTTTTTAAGAAAAAAAACAGTGATTTTATAAAACATCTTAATATGTTGCAACATCAGTGAAATTGGTGATTTTAATAATAGAAAAATGTGTTTTTTAATACAAACTCAGTGATTTTTTTAATCTGTCAAAATATGTTATTTGCATAAAAATAAAAGTTTCCTAATAAAAAAATAGATAGTTAATATAACATAAGTAAATTTTTAATATATTTAATAATGTATTTTTTTAATAGAATATCTTTTTATCCTCTTAATAAAAATAGCAGAGCTTTTTTTAAACAAATGTACATAATCTGTAATTTTAAAATACATTGATTTTTTATTATGATTCCTGAAAAAATAACCTGAGTCGTTAATTCATCATGATTCAATATAAATATAAAATTATTAATCGCCAAATACTACTACTATTTTAAATAGATTAAAACCTAATATTTGTTATTTTCCATCTATTTTTAAAATATTTTATTTATAATTTAATATTTCGTAATATATATATATAGTACATATATTTTCTGAAGTAAACGTTTGACAAAGTGTTAGGAGAGTTTAAAGTTACGGAATGGGTAGCCAATTTAGCTTAAAATTCAATATCGTCCAACAAATAATTAAAAAACACACCAAAAAAAATTTTTGTTGTTCACACAAGCGTGCGCTTAACATTTTGCGCTTTGAGCATAATTATAAAGAAACAAAAACTTTTTTATTGGTGCAGATTATACTTTGTGGTTGGTCATTTATGTTTTTGAAGCATGTTTCTCTCGGTGAGCACTTTTATTTTAAGGAGCATATTATTTTATTTTAGGAGTATATTCATATTTTTTTATTTTAGGTGCTCTTTTTTTTAGAAGCACATTTTTTTCAGGAGAGCGTTTAATTTTTTTCCTTAGGGAATGCATGACAAATTCAGAGTATTTCTTATAGATTCAGCGTGTTTCAGCATGTTTATGAATGAGTTTAAATTCTTGTCAAATACTTTATGTTTTATTCGAATTACCATGTTTCTTACATAGAAGTACAGTTTATAGGATTAAATGTATCAATGTATAAAAGTAATTTATACTTCTGTAATTTTATCAAATGATATGTTTTTGTACCTTTATTAAACTATTAATATTGTATAGTTTAATATATTCTTACTCTGAGCTTTCAGTCAATGTTCATAAGAGATAATTCCCAATAATAAGCATATTTTTTTGTCCATATTTAATTATTAGTAGCTGCATCAAAACTTGGAGTAGGATTGACATATTTTTTAAATTTATATATATATACGATTGAAGAGCCTAGGCATTGTCCATTGAAATAGTATACATGGTATAATGGTCTTGTCAATGTCAATGTTGTCAGTTTTTCTGAAACAAATCGACGTCGGTCAATAGAAACGTGACAGCTTGACCATACCACATAATTTAAATACCAGAATTATAATGTATACATTCATATATGTATATTAAAAGATGAATGCCAAATTGGCCAGCTGGGAGACCGCACGCATTTCCTTCAAAATCCCTCCCCCGCCGAAATTACATAATAATTGCACTCGTTTACATTAACCGCATATACAAGGAAAAAAACATATACATAAATAAATTAATATAACCCAGTTTCTTTAAGTTTGCAGATTGCGTAAACACCGCCAGACACTAGACACTTCAAATTAGTCTTTATAATAAACATACGAGCGGAAAGTGCTTTTATATATATATACAATACATTTCCATATATATATATATATTTCTTGTATTTTTGTATATATATATATGTACGTATGTATGTCTATGTATATATTATACTCTGTATATGTTATTTGTCTGAGCCGCAGATTGCATTCAGAACTTTTAAGCCACAATTAAGATAAAACTCTAAACGCGCACGCCAATCTCAGGTTTCTCAATTTTGAGAGTATATGGCAATGTACATCACAAAATACAATATGTATATATATATATATATACATACAATAATTTATACATTGTACATATTGCGCGGCAGAGCTTAAAATTGGTAAGTGGATCGAGATCGCAGAATGTGGCTTTAGCGCGCACGTTCACGCGCGCGCCTGTGCTTGCGCTTGCGAGCACATTGTGTCTGTTTTCATTCAATTAAGTAGTTTAATGTGATGGCTGGCTATTAAACGTGTATTATGTTTTTATACTTTAGTATATTATGCGCGCGAGTGCTCACGGTTTATTTGCGTTCAATTTTATGTAATAAAACTTAGCTATAATTCGTTTATTCGGTTTTATATGTTATATATATATATAGTATGTATGTACGCCGGCACAGTGTATAGTTGATTGGCTCAAGTTCAAACTCTTGTTTTGGATCAAAGCACACAGAACAAATTGCGTGCGTGAACTTTGATCTGCTTAGATCGATAGAGATCTTATAGCGGACGATCTAAAGCCAGTCTCTAATGAAAGTAATATGTTTGAGTATATTTAGAATTTTAGATCTTTTTTCTATAAATATTCCTTTCTCAAAATTGTAATAACAAAAAAATATAAAAAATATTAATTAATACTATATAAGGTAAAAAAACCTTCAGAGAAATAAACAACACTAGAGGTCTGTGCTGCGCGGGAATATTTATATCCGACCAAAAAAAATATTTTTCATCCCGACCAGTACCTTTTTTTCGTCGACCCAGGTCGATTTGCAAAAGCCCGCAATTAAAAAGAAAAACTATAAAAAAACATATGTTTTTGATATTTAATTAAAATTTTTTTGCACCAGATACTTTTCCTTATATCTACAAAATAAAATAAAAACGAAGGACCCGAGTTATATGCCTTTAAAGTTCTTCCTTAAAGGAGTACCAATTAAGGCCCATCTAATGTTTTGGAAGTGCCGAGGGTCAAATTAATATTAAAAATATTTTATATATTACGTACTACAAAATGTATTTCTAAGATTAGCAAATACATTTTCAATATTTTCAAATATATCAATAGTATTCTAGATATCTGCAAAGAATATTAAATATTTTTAAAGTGATTGTATATATTTTCAATATTTTCAATATTGATAAATAATATTTCATATTCTTGATAATTGTATTAATATCATATAATAATCGTATTCTTTTTTTGGTGTTTTTTTATTATTGTTTTATTATGCATATTCCTAAATATTTTTCGTATCCCCAAATATTTTAAAAATATTATAAGAGAAATTATCATCAAAATGCATACTGTTCATATTACTAAATACATTTTGGTATTCGCTACACTTTTCGCAATTTTTTAATTAATAGCGTTTTTTTCTGAAATTCTCGATTATTTCTGATACGTAATTTTTTATTTTATTTGCAAATATATTTTAATATTCAATAATACATTATAAATATGCGAATAGTTTAAATTATTTTTAATAATTTCTATAAGTATATATAATAGGCATCCAATTCAGCTTATTCCATATAATCCAATATTGTCGACTAAAACATTGGAAATCTACCACCAAAAAAATATATTTTTGTTAAAAAAAAACCAAAAATTACTTTCTGGTTGGTCATTTATGTTTTAGGAGCATGTTTCTTTCCGGTGAGCACTGTTAAGGTGTACAATATTATAATTTAAGAGCAAATTAACTTTATTTTAGGTCCACATTTTTTTTTTACGAAAATATATTTTTGGAGAGCGATTTATTTTATGCCTGTATAATATTCTCAAATATTTGTGATAATCCAAATATTTAAAAATACAATATTTGATACTCGCAAAAAAAAATCGTAGTATTTGTGAAGATATTTTTGATATTATTAATATTTTCTATATTAGTGGTTTTATTTTTTTATAATTTAATGAATTTGCAAATATACTTCAAAATACTGTATTTTAAAAAATATTTATATTTATTTACTAATTATGTATTATCTGGTTGTATCAAATGTATATACACCATTTTGCGCAAGAAAATATACTATTTCAGATATAAAGGAACACTATCTAAAAAAATCAAGGACGCATAAATTTCAGACATAGAAAGCAATTTTTAATAATTTTCAAACGTTGCTTGTTCGTGAACTTTATCATAATAAAAATATAATCCCTCACTAACGTTTTTACGATGAGTGATCCTTTAAAAAGTATAACAATCCTGTATTTAATAATAACACGATTTTCAATTAAATAACTATATATTATCATATGTATATAAATTAATATAATAAATAAAATAAAAATCATGCTCTTATATTAAAAATTATCTGTGATTGTTGATTGTTTTTTAGAGAACACTATATTCGTATCTATAAAATTATACATCGGTTGTCACAAACACACTCAATTTGTTCACATGATAAATCAGAGCGAAAAAAATCGGAAATTATTTGAAAAAGTCAAAAGTTTAAATCCCAGAAAATATGATTGTTTTGAACATACATACATTTGCGAATTTTGCATTATATTGCATGTGCAATTGTGCATTGTGCATGCTCGCGGAAAACGTGATACTACTACATTTGCAGTTGATTTATTTACTTATGGCAAATGCTGCTGCTGCTGCTGCTCTACGCGCATATAAACAATAAATTCAAATACGCAATAAACTCTGTATATATAGTATAGTCTATAACTTTAACTATATATATTTTATCTACCAGCATTAATGCGCCTGTCGCATGGCCACACAGTATTCACACACACACACAGACACACTTTTGTTTATTTATTTCATATTGACAAAGCCGAAATATTCCGCAGTGGCAGCGGCACACCCAATTTATTATAAATTAATTGTTTATTTGAATTGCAGTGCGCGCGCTTTGTGTTCTTTATACACTCACATAAATCGAAGCCGTGAACTGACTCGAGCGCGTGCACGCGGTTGCGTCGGATTGCACAATCAAAAATCAGTAATGTATATTACGCGCTGAGTATAAATATATAACTATATATATATGCGCTAAATTGCATGCAGCCTCCGCCATGAAACCGCGAGCATGTTTTTATCACAAACATCGCGCCTCTGATGCGCTTTATATCCGCGACACGACAGTGCGGTGAATCCGCGAGTTTGTTGTGTGTGTGTGGTTCATGCAAATTTGTCAACACAATCATTACAAACGATAAATTTTTACACGCACAAACTAACACAAACACAAACCAGCACGCTGACTAATTTTTGGCACACTCATTGAAAACAAAACAGTCAATTAGTTTTATTTAAATTTAACTTTTAAATATATTATACTGTCTTTTGGGAAATGAGTGATTGTGCAGATTTTCATTAATTGTTTATGGGTTAAATGGAGCACGAACAGAATGATTTTAAAATAATGGCGTTTGAGTTTAATTTGACAGGTTCAACAATCAAGACAAAAAGACCAAGATGATGATATATAACTTCTCAGTTCATCTGGGATTAATTGAACCAGGACCAGGGAGACGATACAACATCCAGCATATAGCAGACTTTTGTGACACATTTCCCACATAAAGAGTAAAATATGGGTTTAGGATGTATGATTTCATTATCCGTTGAGGTATTCTTACCAGTTTTAAAAATAAAATAAAAATAAGGTGAGATACTTTAGTTTGAGCCTATATTTCTTTAGGCTAAGACCGTTTTTTTAGAAAACACAGTAGATTATTTAAATATACTTATTAAAGAAAATATATAAAAATATATATTTTTTTACATATTTTGACTTATAAAACTTAAAATTATTTTTTGTACGATAAAACATTTTAATTTTTACCTTTTAATTATATTTTTTTGAATATATCTTTGAATGATTTTAATTGCACGATTTTTAAATTCAATTTAAAACATTTTTACAAAAAAAAAAACAATTATAATTACAAATTTTTTATTTAAGTTATTTAAAATATATGTTGATCCAAATTTCATACATGATGATTATGATTACATTACAATTGTTTTCAAAATTCTAATTAAAATTGAAATATTTTCATTTTTTTTACTGTTTTATTTATTTTTGACGACTGCAGCTCACATATCAATATTTTACAGTTCACGAACCCCGCGTTTCTTAAAATCAACACTTTTCGGAACTCACATATCTTGAAACTCATATTTAGAGATGCATGAATTTCGTTCATATAGTTTATTTTAATTTTTTTTTTTTTTGTTAAAAACGTGCGAAGCGTAAAGGTCACGCATGCGCTTGCGTTTTGCGATTACAAAATAATTCCATAAACTTGGGTTTATACAGCGTGTCCCACTATATGAGGGAAATAACTTTACCTTGGTACATTCTGAGTAAAAAAATATATGTGTGTGGGGGTGGGGTTGGGCTTTTCAACACTCACTGAGATACAAAGTGTAAAAAAATATCATGTTAGAGTGGCTCATACCAACACATATTTATTTATAAAAGTCTAGATTAAAACTTTTTGTAGTCAAATTATAGGTGACATTATAGAGCATCAAAATAACAATAATAAAATTATATTTTATCTGGTATTATTTTGAGATAAATTCAATTTTAATAAAAAATGTTCAATAAAATTATTAAAAAATATACTTTGAAGAGTAATACCTTCAAATAAAAAAACAATTTGTTAATAATATAATAATTTAAAAACTGTTTTGTCAATAACTTTAAAAAAGCCCTAAGAAAAATATAAAAAAAATTAAAAGAATAATAAATATGTCTTGGTACGAACCATTCCAAACATAACTTTTTAAACACCCTGTATATCAGTGGGTGTTGAAAAGCGCACCACCCCACCCATATAATATTTTACTTAGAATGATTCCCTCAAACTCCCTGTATAGACACAAATATTTGCATTTTAAATTGGTTTCGAGAAGAGAGAGTTTCAAAAAGCGTCGGTTTCGAGAACTGTAATACGCACTCATTTTTGACATATTATCATTTGATCCTGAAATTTAAAATTGGTGATTTTTTACAATAATAACGAATTTCTTGGACTTTTTCTTTCATTTGATGTCTTTTTAATTTTAAAAAATTACTCAATTTTGCATTTCAATAATCAGTATAAAACTATGAAAATTCCAAAAAAACGTTTTAGTATCTTTTTTACCAATCGTTTTTATTACAATTATTGTTTTATAAAATTTCAATTTCAATTTTTTTAAATCTTTTGGTTATAAATTAAAAAAATGTGTGATATTTTCTACCAATATTCGTAATTGTTTAAAATTAAATGTTTGCTTATAGCTATTGTTTAGCCGAAAACGGTCTTATATTGGTCATTTTAAGGTTACATTTGCTTATGAAAAAATAAACTTAAAATTATGATCTATATTTAAATATTTAAAAATCATCTATGTCTATATCTGTGTTTTTACCGTGAAATGTTTACTGAAAGTAAAGTAGAAACAAAATAAAAAAAAAAATGGAAAGACATGCATTCATTTTAAGAATATTTCTCTTTTACTCTCTCTCTCTCTCTCTCTCTCTCTCTCTCATATAAGTATAATAAACAAAAGCTCTGAATATTACGTAGATCGACTGATGTCATTGGCTAAAAAAATAAAATAATATACTTACAGAATTCTTAATTTGCCCAAATGCTGGAAGTCCGACTCGAAGATAACGGTGATGTTGTTGCCTTGTAAGTCACTGAAATCAAAATAATATGTTAAAATATATAAAAGTATAATATATAAAAAGATATTTTTAAATTTTAAAATTCTATTCATGACATAAATCGAATTATGGCTTATTGTTCTTTAGAATTAGACCAATTACTAGTTGATGACACCACACTACTTAAAAGAGTATATTCTAAATTATATTATTAATTCTATATTCAAATACAATATCAAATAGAATATAGAGAATATTATATGTGTTGGACACACGCCTCCACAATTTCTGTTATCGCAGTGAAAATTCACCAACAAAAATCCGATTAGACTAAATTTATTCATTTGTCAATCCAACTCAAATACAGTATTGAAATAGGTTTTGTATCGATGTCAATCTGCCCATCGATACAAAACGTCATTCGATTCGATTTTGGTGATATGTTAAAATAAATACACTATATAGACACACATATATATGTGGATATGTGGATGTAAAATACGGGCTTTGCTGTCCCAAACAAATCAAACGCAGATGTTACCGCACTGTTTGTTCTTGCATGTAGTATATATATAACGTAAATTATGCCAGTGGCTAAAATCCCATTATATAAAATAGAAATACACTTCATATTTATATGTATAAATACATATATTTATATATATAAATAAATATTTATGTTTTATGTATATAACATCAAAAACCTCACTCGACCACACAGAGGAACTCGACCTGTCATCCAACGCTCGTACTCCACAGTCTACACTACCACTAACCGTCCGCCGCCGAAGACAAACAAATACTCGGATTGCCTTGACAGCAGCTGTGTTAATCACCAATGGCATGCGCGTACGATTATCATCTGAACACACAAAAACACACGCACACAGACACACACACTCGCAAACACTTCAAATACATGTATTTGATTTGTATTTAATTTGAGTTCGTTTTCATGAAATCCACTTAAAATTTGGTATTTTCCCTGGGCACTTCATAAATATATTATATATATATATATATATACGTATATATATATATATAATAAGAATGTATGTATGTAAAGGATAACATTAAATTCATTTAGAGTTTGATGTGTTGCTGTGGGTTATAATTGAGTGTCTGTAGGTGATATTTTGGATATAAAAAATATAATTATTTGTATTTACCAATAGCAGTGCTAACACTATTCAAATTATGCCGTATGATTATGACATATAATTATTTTAATTGATTTTGATGCATGGTGATATTTTAGTGTACCTAAGAAGCCATTATTCAAATGAATATGAAAAGAAAGAACTCTTCGGCAATGACAAAACAAAAAAGCGTCCACTTTAAAACTGTATTACTATTTACAGCATCCAACATGAGAACACCAGGTTTTGAATTCTAATGTTAATGTTTTAATGTCGAGATCAGTCCGAGTTTAGGTTATTATACTGATAGAATGTCGAAATTCAGCAACCTGCAAGCCTTTTCCCTACGAGTAAATGTATATAAAATACTATAGCAAAAACTAGAATATTATTGGCTTAAACATTGGATATTTTTACTTTGAACCCATTTCACCTACGGGGGTAAAAAAATTGTAATTCGTAATAAAAACAACCTCCACATCCTTAGTTTTTTGAAATAATTTTTTAGCAACATTTGCATACATTCATAGTTATGTTGTTCATTTGTTGCAATTACATTTCTAAAAACATATTATAAATATTGTTGTTGATATGTTACAGTATTACAGACATTTTTGCAACAGAAAATTGATGCTTGTTTAAGTGTATACTTTACTTCTTTACTTAAACCTCAATAATAAAATTTAAAAATATTAAACAAAAATATTATCATCAAATACGAATGCCGAAGAGTTTTATAAATTATTTTTTAGATTATTTTGGAATGAAGTAATGTTGAAGCGACAATTAAAATACCTCTTTGATTGTTTTTACTGTAGTAGCATAATTAATAATTTAATTATTATAATTCCTTAAAACTGGTAATTTAAAATAAGCTATCTATTACTGCAAATTATATCATTGTCATTACCAAAATCCAAAATTTCATAAATATTATTACAAAATAAGTTCCAAACAAGATCAGAAGAGCACAATGGGTCCAAATAGAGACAGGTGCAGTTCAGGACTATACTCTTTAATTATTCTAATTTATTCTAAAATATTAAAAATAGTATTAAACATAGCCACAATTAAATAAAGTATAAAATACTTTCTGGTTAGTCATTTATGTTTTTGGAGCATGTTTTTT
>JAAAKO020041207.1:0-12120 GCA_010015015.2 Bolitophila cinerea
TATCCCATCATACCAAAAATTAGATCACCAATAGCAATAAAAGATTTTTGACCGATTAGTGTGTTAACTTCACTGTCTAAAGTATTTGAACGTATTTTTATAAACCAAATTACACACCACACAAATTCTAAAAAAATACTTTCCTTATTCCAAACTGGTATTTTGAATGTATTGTATTAGTATTGTTAAAAAAATAGTTTAATTTTTCTCACAAGGCTAATGATTTTATCAAATCGTATTTAAGTAAGAACATCATTTTAAAATCATTTTAAAAGCAGTCCCCATACATACTGGTGTTATTCAAGATATACTCGCGGGACCTACCCTGTTTTTGTTGTTTATCAACGACCTCCTAAATAGTTTGGATAAAAGCCAAATACACCTTTTTGCAGATGACTCCCAAGTCTACTAAACTGGACCATTGGAAAACTTTGCTCAAATCGTACATAATGCTAACTTAGATCTAAAGTCCGTGTCTGCTTGGTTAGATAAAACCTGTGAATACAAAACTCTTTGAATACCCAAGCAATTGTTTGTCAAAAGCCCGGTTCACAAATTGATGAAACTTCCGCAAATATTTTTCTTAATGGTAAACAATTTGAATAGTCTAATATAGTTAAAATCTAAGAATGCAAAAAAAAGCGTCGTTTGAAAGTGTGTGAATAAAGTTCAGTTTAAAAATTAATAATATGCTTTTTTACTTTCCTACCTTACTTTTTTTCTTTTATTTCTACCTTACATTTTTAGTTATAAGTTATTACGATAGAAATAAACAAAACGAATGCTACAACTTTTCTTCCAGCAAATGAAAAAAAACCTGGATCCTATTAATTATGCATGATGCCTTTAAAAACAATTACAGTTTTAATGATGTAAGCAATTGTTCGTAATTTTAATTGAACAATAAGCCGTTGATTGTAAGGAAATTGATCGCCTTAAATAAATGGTAGTCCACCAATTAATCGAAAAGCTCATTTTTTAAGGTAAACATTCTTTAAATGAATACAAAAATAAAAATTATATTTGTGTTTGTTGAACTACGCATTTAATGGATTTAATTTAAGATTAGGTTTTTTTAATTTTTAAATTTAAAATTAATTCTTTACAAATACCATTTGAATATTTTTTTATCCAAAAACCGACGAAAAATTGCTTTGCGATCAATTTTATATAACCAATTACTGTTTGACGAGTAAATTTATGACAGCTAAAACGACAACGTGTCGAACTGTCAGCTAAGTATTTGAGGTTACAATTGTGGAAGATTGATTTGTTTTAATTTCATTAAACACCCAATGCAAATATAGCCCAATCTTAAGATGCAACAGTTGCCTCCAATAAAAAAAACAAAAGGGTAGATCCGAAGACAATATGATATTCACTTTGTTCGAATAAGCCAAAACAATATTGCTCAAGCCAACACGACATAAAAAGATCAACCGTGAAGGAATTTAAGTCAAGTTTTTAAGTATGTATATAAGTTATATATACCAAATAAAAAACAGCATAATATATAATTGAATATATTTTTTTCTGATTTTAAAGTTGAATACAATTCATATTACAAATCCATCAAGACATAAACCATGCACTGCGTGTGTGCCTTCCACTCTTTCTAAATCTCGCCTTCTCGTCCCACAATAACAAAACCCAGGGTAATTTGCAAAGGCAACGAAAATACCTCAAATAGCTAACAATCATAATTTACTCATATTTTTGTAAGCAATTTTTCAAAGGATTAAATAATACACATAAAAAAAGTATATATTCGCTTGCGTTTTTTTTTTTGCTATACTACAGTATTCAAAAAGAAACGTGTAATGGATTGCACGGCGCACGGATGCTCGGGGATTATGCAAATCGAAATGAATTACCCACCAACGCGAAAGGATATACAAAAAAACACCCAGCCTGTCTCGAAATATTAGTTTTAGCGGCTGTGCGCACACAAAAAATGATACCGACCAAAAACTCATGTGGCAGACGTTCGTTTGGCTATGAAAATGCGTCCAGGATAAAACCAACAGAACAGAACAACGTCATCAAAGCGCCTCAAATCGATTCATCAAAAATATCCGAGGAGATGAATAACAAAAACGGCAAAAACTTCAATATCACAATACTTTGCCATCTGTCGCGTGCGCCCGATTTGAGTTTGAGTCTGTGTCTCACTCGCACACCCGCGGCGCGTTCTCGTCCTCGTCCTCGTCCTCGCGTCGTCGACGATATGATGATATGCAAATCAAAGCCACAAGGATATTTATCAAAGCATTTTTGCGTTAAATCGACTTCATTCAAAAACGCATCACGTCGGCAAAAATTCAACAGGATTTCGCCTATACATACATTTATGTAAACACACACACACACACACACATACACACACACACGCATAGCCAAAGAGGTGAGCAAATATTCATGAAATTACATTAATATTCAAATGCGCCACATGAAATATTTATGCACGCGCGATGATAGCTTTTGATTTATGCAATTTGCGTATTTAAAAATAAAAAAATCGGGATTTTTGATATATGTGGAGCGGCGCAGAGGTGGAGCCAGGGATCGTTTTGTTTGACGACAGCAAATATTTGAAATATGTGCGTTGCGATTTTTAATCGACGTACAAATGATGGGGAGTTTACATTAGTTTTAAATATATATACATTTATGTATACATTACATTTTGCGTAAAATGCATTCCATGGAAATTCCATAATTTTATACATTGCATACATTTGATTTTTTAGTGCATATTTTAAATTAAATAAAAAAAAACAGCAGTTTAAATCCGAACTTGCCGCGTTGATTTTGCGCAAGTCACAGAGAGCAGCACCCTGACCACACGAGAAGCTATTTAGTCAACCCCTCGGATATTTGACAAACACACACACACACGCAACATTACACAAAACGAACGAAATCCTTGTGCAAATAAATCTTTGCTGTTTTTGTGCGGAGTCACACATCCTCCGACACGCTTCCTCCCGATGCGTCCGCCGCCGGCTATTTGGTCAAATCAGGACAGTTATTACATGAGGTGACAACATTTTAATGTGTTTGTTGATTCATAGGGTGCGTGGTGAGATGGCAAGCGGGTGTGACAATTTATCACTCGTTGTAAACATGCAGACGCTTTACTTTGAGCTGTGGTAAAATGTGTAGCGTTGCGTCGCGTGGCATCGTTTTAAGCGGACACATTGAAAATAAAAGAAAAGACATGAATAAATCATCCCGCAGAGACACGCAATGAAATGTAATAGCGTCTTATCTAAAAGTAACGTTTTCCAAGCGTGCGCACGCGTGAGTTTGCCATACCGCTTTTCCAAACAAATTAAATATATTTTACGTTCATTTTCACAAATATACACAAGTTTATAGCATCCCTTTGCGTAAAATACAATTATATTTATATAAAAGAACACACCAACACATTCCTTTTATCTGGAATAACGCAGCATTTTAGCTCAGAACTATACAATCAAATATGTTTACTATATATATACACAATACAATGCCAACGCCAAGCGAGTTTTCCGGGTATTTCTGTGTGTGTATGTGAATGACTGTGCGTGTATTTGCTTTTCAATTTCCAGCGTGTCATATATTGTGTTAATAAAAATTTATTGCGCGAAAACTAACAGATAGGAAATCTCTCAATTTATATTTATTGCGTTCGTGTCTATAAAATAATACATATTACCTATATATGATCATATGTATATACATTTTACATATATATTGAATATACATTTATATATGCTCCATTAATAAATATATATATATATATTCCATAATATTATATATATATGTTTCAAAGACGATTCCGTTTTTTATACACACGCACGGACACATAATACCAGATATTCTATACAGTCTGTAAAACAGACGAAATATACCTTCTGGCGCTTTTGTACCTTATTGGAGCTGATGCTTCTTTGCGATAAAACACAAGTTTATCGCGCTACAAACGGACAACGTATTTTTCTTCAATATGGTCCACCCTTATAGCCTTACTCTCGTCGCAAACACAATAGGTTTTTTTAACAATATTTTAATATTGCATATGTTTGTATTAGTATTTTATATTTAAATAATTAAATATATTTTAGCAATAATTAAGAAGAATTAGACCGGTTTTCTTCACTTTGATGCCAAATAACTAGAATGCTGCTAAATGTGGAATGGTGTCAAATGCTAAAGTCAATGCTAAACGCGATTCCAAAAAATGTATTTCTTCACTGTCTTTGAATTGGCATTGTGTTGATTTGGCACAATGATTGATTGCCATATGCGATATTAATTTTTTATTTTTTACAACTAATTGGCATTGATATAGCTCTCAATTTGGTTTTGTTTTTATATTTTAATTTGAACACACATATGTAGTTTGAAATGAAAAGTATCCGTGCGCAAATGCAAAACTACAATCGGACGGACGGATAAACAGGATTTGGTCTATCTGTAGTGTGATCATACAAAGAAACACAGACGGAGAAAAACGTCAAGTCTGTTTTTCCATTATAGTGCGTGATTACTCCAAAACCAACGGACACGGAGAAGCCCTGAGATTTTGACCTAGAAAATCTCCGTTTCTGCAACCGACACTACAGACGGAGAACCGTACCGATTTTATATTTTTTATAATTTATCAATGGATTATAATTAAAATAATTTGGAAGATCTTCGAACTAATTCAGTGTTAGCTTTATATATGAGAGAGACTCAGGGAATACACGATAAGTTCGAAAATGATTATTCTTGGGGCCAGGGTTTGTCCGCGATTTCAGGAAACGGTTCTCCTCCAAGTATGCTTCTGTAGACCTCTACCACGACTGCCTTACGGGTTCCATTACAGAGCTTGAGCTGCAATGTGGATCGAACCACGCCACATGGTTGTGTCTCCATAGAATAGTGTTCATCTTCTGCCCAAGATCCGTCTTAAGCTGTAGTTGACAAAAGTTTAAAGTTTCCCGGTCTGGATAGAGGTAACTTTCTACGTCTTGAGATCTGAGTGAAGCTCCAGATTACGCTAAGCCACGCAAAGGCGGCTCGAGCTTTGTTGCCTCCGGTACAAATATCAATATCTGTGCCAAAATTATAAAGCCAACAAGCTCTCATGATAGCAAAATGGATCAATAAAAAATAATTAATTAGAATGTCCTTATAATCCCTTTGGATAAAAAGCTAGTGCAGTAGTATGCTAAAAATTTGAGCCTGCTGATTATATCGAGCAAAGTTATTGTTGTAATACATGTACATAAAACTGGCCTAATATTTTTTTAAAATCATAATTATGTTTTCTGTAAATAACTTGAATTAACGTATGTTTTTAAAGATAATATTATATTTACGACTAACATAATCAAATTAAAAACATCGGTCACAGACATATGTCTGCAATGAGCATTATAATATTTTTTTCTTGATCCAATTTTTGGACTAACAAAAATCCTATAATTGGATACCAAGTCCTAAGTTTAGTTTAGTCGACGATCTGGGAATAAAACCCAAGTATACTAAGGCTGATATCACACGATTGGCCGAATTTCGATTGGCCGAATGATACGATTTGCCAAATGTTACGATTGGCCGAATCAAGATTGGCCGTAACTCGATTGGCCGAATCAAGATTGGCCGTAACTCGATTGGCCGAATTTCGATTGGCCGAATCACGATTGGCCGAAACACAATTGGCCGCATGATACGATTAGCCGAATCACGATTGGCCGAATGATACGAAAAACGATTAGCACAAACACGATTGGCTGTATCAAGATTGGCCGAAACATTATGGGCAAACACACGGGTAACCTAATACATACCTACTAGCACATAATGCAGTTACAAATTCTACCAATCATACCATTCGTGATTCGGCCAATCGTATCATTTGGCAAATCGTGATTCGGCCAATCGTATCATTTGGCAAATCGTAATTCGGCCAATCGTATCATTTGGCAAAATCGTGATTCGGCCGATCATAATTTGGCCAATCATATCAATCGGCCAATCGTATCATTTGGCCAATCAAGATTCGGCCATTCGTGATTCGGCCAATCGTCATTCAGCCAATCGTTTTTCGGCAAATCCTAATTTGGCCAATAGTGTTTCGGCCAATCGTGTTTCGGCCAATCGTGATTCAACCAATCGTGATTTGGCCAATCTAAATTCAGCCAATCAAGTTTCGGCCAATCGTATCATTCGGCCAATCGTGTTTCAGCCAAACGTGATTCGACGAATCGAAATTCGGCCAATCTTAAAAAATGTTAAAAAATATTCCGGCTACCTTGCTTTAAAAATTATATTTTTTAATGAATTGTCCTAAAAATTGGCGCGTTGCGCCAATAGTGTGATATCATATATATAAATTTATTTATAACTATATGTCTATTGGACACCGATTCGTTGTAAAAGAGGCAGTAATAAGAAAATGCAGCTTAAGTTATATAATTACAACAAATACTAATCCGATGAGTTTGCAGATGGTAGCACACTCATATAAATATATTTATTATTGCACTTTTTCATGTTTGTGCGTGTTTTAATGATAATTTGTGTTTGTGATTTGTGGTTAAACGTCAAATTATCATGGATATTTTGTGAGATGCTAACGTGGTATTTCTTCTCATAACCCTAATTCTTTCGGATATGTTGTGCATAGCTTGGTTAAGTGTTTTTGCATGTTTAAGTACATGTAATGTCAGTGAGTGAACACAGATTATCATTTTAATGTAGGTATTGGTCTTTTACTAACAAAAATAAGTTATTTTTGATAAAAAATTGAAATGCATAAAAAAAATCGGAATTCTTTTTTAAAAAAAATCTTCATACATTTTTCAAAATAAATAAATATATTTAAAAAAAAAGACACAAATTCGTGCGTTCATCTAAGAAAACGAAGAGTTAAGCGTTGCGCACGCCCTCTGTCGGGCAATAGCAGCTCGCTTTTTTATTAAAATAACTGCAAACGGTATTGTCGGGTAAAAGAAAAGAAAATCTTAATTTAGACACGATTTTGAGTAGACGTTTAATTATACAGTTCAGTAATTGTGATGTGAAATAGAATTATAGTAAACATTAACTTAAAATTAAGGCTCATTAGAATTTGTCAGCGGTCGATAGGATCCAATTCTTGGCCACGCGGACCAGATAGACCGAATTCTTGTACATTATATTTAAATACGTTTTGACGTTACTAATTTTTTCGTTAATTTTGTTAGGTTTCCTGATCTCATCGTTCCGCTAGGCTTAGATTTTTTAAAATTATTAATTTTGAATTTGTCAGCGTTATTATATCCAGAAGACTCCAAAAATAAAAATGAAATGAAATGATACATAGATAAGAACCTATAAAATTATAATCAAAAATATATCAATGGGACAATTTTAGAGCAGATTTAAAATATGAAATCTCTTAATACGGATCTAAGCTTTACGAATCTATTGCTAATATCGTCATACCAGAATTACAGTTGGATATCTCCATTTTTTCCTGAAATTGAGATTTATATGTGATTTAATAACAAAAAAATATTGTAAAACAAGTGTTCGACTTTTATCTATATCCTATAACTATTACTTTAAAAAAAATTGACTCATTTAACGAAATTCAACTAAGTAATATTACTTTTATATTTACTTTTTATTTTTTCGAGATGTTCGTTAATATATTTTTTCGATATCTTTTAAGTTTTCTGACGTCATCTGCATTTTGTATTAATTTGTTTTTGCTTGTGTGTATGTTGTTTGTGTATAATATGTCTATTGTAAAAGCAATGTAAAAGACCGGTTACAATATAGCAAATTTCGACCGCGCTGTAGCTCTACATTTGACCATTAATTGTCACAAGGAACGTTCTATTTTTTAGATAATTAAAAATTATAAGACAGAGTTTTCCGTTTATAACAATAATTAGTCCTGTATAAACATGGTCATACGCTTTTCTTAGGTCTATTACACATGCTGTTGTGAATTGTTTTTTATTGAGACCTTTTACCACTTCTTCGCTTAAGTTTAGCAATGCGTGTGTTGTTGAGTGTGCGGGACGAAATCTGTATTGAAAGTCAGGCATAATGTTGAGGCGATCTATCTCGACTCTATGCGATTGAATAATTATTCTTCCAAATAATTTTACAATGCAGGATAGAATACAGATTGGACGGTAGCTGTTTATATATGTTGGAGAAAATGTCGCTTTAAGTATTAGATTTATTTTACTAGTTTTCCACTGAGTTGGAAAATAGAAAATATTTAGACAATTTTTGAAAATAACGCAAAGTATTGATATGAATACCAATTGTATTTTCTTGCTCACGTTGTTGGGTATTTCGTCAATTCCACATAATTTGTTTTAATTAGTAATTTTATAAACATGGCTAGGTGTTGAAAAGTGCGGTATGAGTGGCGAGATTTTATTGGATGGGTTTTTGTGTGGTGATTTTAGTGTATCTGAATTATGCTGTTCATTTGTAATGTTTTTTTTAACCATTTTTGTGTGTTTTCCTTTATTTTTTGTGAGATTGACTTCTCCATATTAAGAGTTCTCGTTATGAATGTTTACGTAATGTTTCGCGAAGAGATTTGTTTTGTCAAGATCGTTGCATATTTGTATTGTTTCAGGAGCAGGAGTTATGATTAAAATATAGCCTATATCTGTAATAGGCGTGTTCCTGTTGATATCTTTGAGTTTAATTTGGATTGTTAATGCAATTTGACCGGTTATTAATTTTATATTTAAAAAAAACCTTTTGTTTCCAGTATTGTTGTGTGTGATACTCAATTGCAATTTCAATCATAGCAGCAATGCTTTTTTTTGGGACTTAAGAAAAAGATATGAGTTGTTATTTGTCTTTTCTTTGAATTTAGTGTTTTTCTTTTAATAGATTTATTGCATATGTGGGGAGATATATGTGTTTGTGATAATTTTTCATTTTTCATAGTGAATAAAATTATTTTGTCAATTTTAGTTATTTTATTGTCCATTTCGTAGGTTGAGAGGTTTTCTGTTGCAGATGTTTCGGTAAGTATGTTTAAGTCTTAATTTTTTTTAATTTTACGATTGAATGATTCCCAATTTGTGTTTGCAAAGTTTAAGTAGTTAAGTGGTCCTTGTTTCAATATGCTTAAAAGGTCTGTTTTATGTATTATGAAAAATTTCAAGTAATTCCAAAAGTATGTATATTTAAAAAATCAAAATACAAAAACAAATATGTTGTTTCTTTGTGTATTTACAAAAGTAAATATTTCAATAAAATGCCTCATCAGTTAAAATGCTTCTAATACAATTTCGATTATTTTTGACTTCCACAACAAACTTATTTTTGTAAACAAAAGAAAATTCATATGTTTAGAGAAAAAATGCGCGATTCACATTCCTCGCCTTTGTTTAGCCAAAAAAAACACACACATACACACAAAATAAAACGATATTAAAATTCAAATTCGATTTATTTCGCTTGTGTACATATATGTATTTTGTATACAATACATCTACAAATACCCCATCCAACATTCGTCTGCGGACTCTCCCTCTAGAAGAGATATTCGAACTCGATTCAAACTGAAATATATGTATATATGTAAATATGCCAGCGTGTATATATATATTGCAATATATATACAATACATATACTCTTTTAGTATTTTCTAAAATATTATTTTCAAATTGCTTTCAATAAATATATATGTATTTGTATATATAATATAACGTGCGTATTTATTTCATCATGTTCCTGCGTCCGAGAGCGAAGGCAACACGGTGACATACACACACACACATACACACAGTATTCCGGGTTGGGGGTGTTCGAGTGCGGGTGCGCTGCGCAGAAACGATATGCCATCATCTGTATGCGAACGTATTTATATTCGTCATATACACGTTGCGTTGCGTTGCGCATGAGGGTTAAATTATAAACATCATGGGGATATGCAAAGGCACGAATCTAATTGTACATATCTTAAAATAATAACAAGGATCGAGTCGTTGGTATGACTGTGCCGAGTGTGTGTTTGCACACACACACACACTCATACATATTATACATATAGCTATATTCACACAGGAGTGAGTGTTGGACTGTATATTGTATATTGAAATCACTACAGGGGTAGATTGGCAAAAGCTTGCGTGCGCTCAGTGCCGTAAGTGGTGGCTAATCCAAATATATACTGTATATATATATACCTCAATATTCCTGGTGTTTTTGAGAACACTACGTTTTAGACATACACTTTCGCCAGATATATATTTCTAGGGGTGCGCAAGAATTGGAGAACGCTCGCAATTCAAGTTATGATGACAGACAAGGATTGATTAGTATTTTTCGGGTATATGGAACAAACACACACACACACATACACTAAAATGAGATTACTGGAATCGGCTTTTTTAGACACACACACACACACACACACACCGCACCAAACAATCGGTTATCCCGGTTATAAAATTGAAATTTAACCCATTGCATTTATAATGCTCGGGTTCTAATGACGCCAGCGATGAGACTGCAAAATGTAATGGTTTTAAAATGAGTACTGTAAATGTGATTTGTGTGTTTGCGCAAAGAGATGAAAAAGAAGAAAAAAACACAACAGAGTGGATACGTTAACCCTTTATGCTAAGTCACTCTATATGTAATATTTGATAGGTTATGTAAGGAATATAATTGTATATATATGCTCTTGCTTTAATGTGTGTATATTGTTTAAATTCTAAACAATTTTCAATTCAAATTTCACAGACTCATCCTAAGCGCCACTAACCGCACTATATATATATTCATATGCGCTTGAATAATACTAGTATTATTATATTAATATAATGCATACAAAACTCATATACGTAATATAATACTATACACATATTTATGTATGTGTGAGTGTGTGTATGGATATTTTGTACATTTCTCGACGCGTGATAATGTTTCGTGTGTGTCAGTATGTATGCTTCTGTGTGAAATATGTTTTAATCATTGTTATCAGTTGATTGGGTTGTTTGCAATATGCAATAATTATCCGTGCACAATGCAACGGCACGCGCATTTGCTCTGCAATATCTGTATGTATCTATAATATGTTTCTATATACTCTATGTATTTATGTGTTGGTGTTTGTGCTATGCTGTATATATGTTTATGTGAGATTCTGTCAATAAATCATCGCCTGGTGCGTGAATGCAAAACCAATTGACTCGCGCGCGTGGAATTGCATGCGTGCGACTTTATCAATGCGCGCAACGCGACACGCCGGACACAACATAACATAAGCGCCTCCACACCGCACATCCACACACACACACACTCACACCGCAATCCATTGTTTGGTCAAAACTGATGAATTCATTTTGGGTTTGTGTAAACACATAAATACGTATATATATATACATATATTATACAAATATACATGAATAGACTTGTGGGTTCACGTTCACATATAACTGTATGCCTCTTGTAAATGTATGTATGCATATTGTATGGGTGTGTGGGTGTGCCCTTGCCATATGTATATATGTGCATCATGTCACAGCTTACAATGCATTCCGAAATTTATGTTTTAGATTGCAATTTGCGGATGCAAAACGCGAAGTCCATTTGTGTCACACTTGACAGGTTTATCTTTATTGGTAGATGCTATTGTTCTTGTGCGAGAGCGCCCCATCACGTATCGCCCTTCGCCCGTGCAAAGTGTTGAAAAGTAAGATAATTTTGACAATGTTTCAGTAAAATTTAATCCTTATTTACTTGATACCAAATACCTACTACTACCTATAAAATAGGCGGCTTATATACATGCATAACAGGTCATTCAATAAGTCCGTAGGATAAGTAAGAAAAAAACTAAATTTTGACAAAACTTAATTTTGGTATTTAACATAGTTGCCTTCGAGGGAGATACAACGATTATACGATTATACGATTTCTCTTTCTCGTTAAAACAGGCCTTAGTTCATCATTGGACTTAAATTTCTTTCTAGCAAGCATTCTTTTGAGATCTAAAAAACAAGAATAAGTCGCTGGGGATAAATCTGAAGAATATGTGGGTGGGTAAGCAATTCGAAGCCCAATTCATTCAATTTTGCCATCGTTTTCATCGATTTGTGACACGGTGCATTG
>JAAAKO020041218.1:0-12118 GCA_010015015.2 Bolitophila cinerea
TTCCCTCTTGATTGCTAATTTCAATGCAGCGTCGTAGCTGATACCATCATCTTCTTCTGATAATTTCTCTTTAACAGACCCAGGATGTAGACCAATAATGAAAATATCACGGAGCATAGTTGGTAAAATTTCACCAAAACTGCATGTAGATGCTGCTTTCTTAACTCGTCCGTTCCATTCATTAATAGACTCAACTGATTTTTGTATGCACCAATCAAAGCTTGCTATGTTCGTAGTATTGTGTTTGATAGTATAGTGCCAAACACTAAATTTAATTATTTTAAGGAAAGGAAAGAAGGAATATGAATATGTAGTTAATTTAAACTGTAATTTTAAAAAATCTTTTTTTTGCTAGTACTTTTGCTTGTATTAGCAAAAAAAGCTTTTCATTTATTCATTCATTCTCTGGTAAATTACGTTTTTTAGAGCGCTTTGCGCAGTTTTTACTAAAAAGAACTAAATTAACAAGATTAAAAAAATATATATATATGCCTTTTTATTTTATTCAAATAATTCAGTCGAATTCTGTTTATTTTTTTCTTTTAATTAAACATTTTTTTCCTTCAAATTTGGCTATATTTTTTTGCGTCACTGTAATAAACTGTTTAAACTGTGTACTTTAACCCATTAATACCAATTGCTTTCGCTGCCATTTCACAAAATAAATTATTGATTTGGAAAACAATATCACACCAACAAAATTCCTCCGTTTCTATCAATTGCACGGACACGGCCAAATAATAACAACTTTATTTCTATAAACCTACGTCAAATTCGATGATATACCCTTTCCTAAATGTAGCACTTAATTTTTGCTCGGGACATTTCCGAGTGGTCTGATTTACATTTCAAATTGTGTGTGTTTTTTTAAATTATTTTTTATAGATATATAAACATTACATTTTTTTTAACAAAATTAAATTTTCTAAACAAAAACGTTGTGTTTTACAATTTAACGAAACGCGGGCTTTCAATTAACCTATTATACTCTATAGTCTATATATATTATATACATATACATATATTTATTGAATATGTATAAAAAAAAGAATTTCTAATTACTTTGAATTTAATTTCACTCCCACTGGCAAGGCAGTCCAAAGCTCGCGCTCGGCACAGAGTGGATTGGACGACCACAATGGAGCATTCCCCCCACACACACGCACAGTTTGCGGTTTGTTGTGAGCGCGCGGACGACTACGGAACCTGCCAGAAAGCTCATTTGAGTGTGCAAACAAGAGTGAGCTTTTGCCAATTAATATACTCGTTCGCCGCAAGCCACCGTCGCGAAGGGCGGGGGGGGGGAGTGGGGCTGCATAACAAAACTGCGCGCTATGCGCACACACGTCTATACAATTTGAAACTATATATATTTTTTAATATGTATTTTAAATTAATTATACTTTAAAGTTTTTTGATTCTCTATATAGATAATATTTAGTATATGTACAATTTGAAGCTTATTTATGTATAGCTTCGCTGGCGCGCTAGATCCTATAGATTAGATAGACGTGAACAATTTGTTAGCTGCTGGTCGCTTGTGGGAGGGCGAGGGGCTAGCCAATCTCGAATAATGCTTAAAATTTTAATGTCCATTTCTGGTTCACACGCATTTCCACTAATCTATATAACACAATCACACGCACTTGCTCTATAAATATTCTTTTTGTTTTTTTTTTTAATATTTTAATATTTGAGGCTCTGCCGAGACGATTACTCTTCATCTAGTCACACTAAACTCTGGTTATACAAAAATGTACCAAGACGCAGCTCTAGTAAATCGGGACGAGCGTATTCCGGTGGACTCAACAAGTTTTGATTTTACTCGTCGATAAAATTGGCTGATTTATGTCGTCTCGTTGCTGCGCAGGCCCGCAGGACGTGATGTATATATATAATATAGCTGAGGCTGCTCTGTGTTTTGTCCCGACTCCGGCTCGATGGCATCTGCTCCCGGTTGTCGGGTACAAGCGCGCCGGCTGATCCCCGAAAAGTTTCATCTTACAATGCCATTAAGCCAGCTCGTGCTGCTCGGTGCCAACTGTGCTGCCGCAACGACGAGTAGCGTGAGCCAGAAGAACGTATGTCCGGCGGCTGCCGGTCGAACTGCATCGGCTGAATTATGTTGCATCGCTGCCGGGTGCTCGCCTGCAAAACAAGAGAATACACATAATTACGATAAATTCAATTATTTTCTATTACGGATAGAGAATTGTGCGCCAGGGAACAAAAATACTGTAAAATATGTGAGGGTGTGTGTGTGTGTGTTCTGCGACACACGGTGGGGAACTTTTCAAGAATTGTGGCCAAAGGTCTCTTTTGAAAACTTAAAGGCAACATTTGAAATTTGAACTTTTCATTTTTGTTTCTTCATGAAAAATCTTCAATGAATCTATTGGTTTCTCCAGAATTTTAAATTTCACAAAATTTGTGTACTAGACTGAAAGTAAGTCTTCAAAGTACCGAAAAATGTACTAAAACAAGCAATTTTGTTTATTCAGTGAAAAGTATGAAAATATAATATTTTTTAAGCAAACCAAATAATAAAAATTTTAGAATTGATTTTTTAAAAAAAAAAAAAAAAATTCTACAGTTTTAAAGTATATGTTTTTTTTAAACTATAAGTTTTTAATTTTTATTATACTTTGACCGCAAATAATAAAAATGTGATATGTTTTGGACTGTATCTATATGACTGTTAGATTAATCAAAAATATTTAACTTTTTTAAATTTAAAAGAGAATTTAAAAATTTGAAGTGTCTAAACAAAATTAAAACACTTTTGTTTTTTTTATTATAAAAAAATCTTAAATCTTAAAAAATATATATATATGTAAAAATTTGTCATTTATACCTAGTAAAATCAGGGATATTTTACCTATAAAACCTCAGTAATATGTTACCTGGGAAAATCAATAATATTTTACATGTGAAAATTAGTCATAATAAAACTGAAAATATTAGTGATATTTTACATCGAAAAAAACAGGAATATTTTAACTGTAAAAATAGTTATATTTTAACTGTAAAAAACAGTTATATTTTACATGTGAAAATTTGTCAATTTTAACCTGAAAGATCAGTTAAATTTTACCAGGAAAAATACATTTTATTAATCAATTTTATTTTACCTAGTAAAATCATGGATATTTTACGTGAAAACCTCTGTAATTTGTTACCTGTGAAAATCAGTGATATTTTATATGTGAAAAATAGTCATATTTTACCTGAAAATATGAGTGATATTTTACATCGGAAAACAGGAATAGTTTAACTGTAAAACAACTGTTATATTTTACATGTAAAAATTAGTCAGATTTTACTTGAAAATAAGTGATATTTTAACAGGGAAATTCAATGTTATTATTCAATTTTATTTTACCTAGTAAAATCAGGAATAATTTACCTCAGAAATTTATTACCTGTGATAATCAGTACAATTTTATATGTGAGAATTAGTAATATTTTACCTGAAAATATCAGTGATATTTTACATCGGAAAAATAGGAATATTTTACATGTAAAAATAGTTATAATTAAACTGTAAAAATCAGTTATATTTTACATATGAAAATTAAATTTTACCAGGGAAAATCAATTAAATTAATCAATTTAATTTTACCTAGTAAAATCAAGGATATTTTACCAGAAAACCTCAGAAATATGTTACCTGTAAAAATCAGTGATATTTTACGTGTGAAAATTAGTCATATTTTACCTGTAAATGACAGTAATATTTTACATCGAAAAAAACATTATTATTTTAACTGTTAAAATCAGTTATATTTACATGTAAAAATTAGTAAAATGTTACCTGAAAGATCAGTTATATTTTACATATGAAATTTAGTCATAATTTACCTGAAAATATCAGTTATATTTAATATCGAAGAAACAGGAATATTTTAACTGTAAAATATTATTATATTTTAACTGTAAAGATCAGTTATATTTTACATGTGAAAATTTGACAAATTTTACCTAAAGAATCAGTTATATTTTATCAGGGAAAATCAATTTTATTTTACCTAGTAAAGGAGCTTACGGCAGAATGCTAGCGGCTGCAAGAAGTATAGTGCCAGCAGAAGTTCCGGAACAGGATGATTTTCTCCCACTCAACAATACCGCGCCGGCCAGAGCCATTGTACCAACTGCATCACCACACACATCATACCCGGCGAAGATTCCTCAACTACCCACGACACAGCCGAGTACGAGCCAGTCAGCTGTAAAGCTACCTTTTGCAATTCCGTGGTCTAAAAAAGTGAAAATTTCGACCGAAGATCAATCGCGAAAACGCAAAAAAGCGAAGCGGATGGTCGCGGAAAATCATACCGCAAGCCAAACTGAGCAGCGTCCGGCAAAAACTACAAATTTACGTCAATCTCCACCTCGATTCAATCCCTCACCGAACCCCCCCCTCATTCTTCTAACTTCCATCAATAACATGATCGATTATTAAATAAATCGTGTCATTCTTATGCAGGAAATGGGATTTGCCACCGATGATTATATCTGTAATCAACACATTCATCACACCTTTCCTCGAAGACCTTCTTGGCAAATATATTAGCCAGCCAACAAACCTCCTCTCCGCCGTTTCCCAAACCAGGCCTCAAAATGTCTAATAATGGAACTGTCGGAGTATAATAAACAAACGCATTGAACTACAACTTATTATTGAAGAAGAGAACCCAGACGTAATTGCACTAAATTAGACTTGGTTAAAAGATGGAGAAAACTTTCGTCTACCTGGATATAAATTTACTAGGAAAGACCGAAGCGGCTATGGAGGCGTTCTCCTTGCATTTAAAGAACACCTTCAAGTATCTGAAATCCAACTCGCCACAGCAGGGCTACAGTTATTTTAGAAGCACTAGAGGATCACGATCTTTCAACAGTTAACACCGGATGCGATACAAGAATAGCATGCCAACCATCCAAAAAAATTCCATAGACCTTTCACTGTGCTCGTCTAGCTTAGCGGAGAAACGTAAAACAAACTCACCAAGCCAATTTGGATTACGGAGAGGAAGGGGGGCACAGGACTGCCTAGCAATTCTTTCATCGGACATGCAGCTGACCTTTAGCCAGAAGTCAGTTAGTGTTGCTGTGTTCATGGACATAACTGCAGCATACGACAATGTCTACATCGGAAAACTTTGTAAAGCGAATGTTAGCCCTAAACCTGCCTAACAAAATGGTTCGTATGATCGGGGTTATATTTGAGAAACGGACGTTGCATTTCTTTTCTAAAGGTTGACTAAAAAAAACAAGAATAGTATACCGGGGACTAGCACAGGGCTCCGTTATATTTCCACTCCTGTACAACCTATACACCAGCTCAATCGACGAGCGAATGCCAGCCCTAGTCAAAATTCTCCAATATGTCGATGTCGATAATTTATTGCAAAGGAGATTAGGCTAGTGCGGTACAGAGTTCATTACAATGCACTATAGACAAACTGCAATCCTAGTACGAAAGCATCGGTCTCAGCATATCGGCTAGTAAATCTGAAGTTGTAGTGTTCACTAGGAAGTATAATATCCCAACGTTCTCGCTTTTTCTTGGTTCAGAAAGAAATAAAAAACTCGGCATTTTTCAAATACCTTGGTGTTACCCTCGATGCAAAATTATTTGGCGAGCACCACATCACCGAGGTAACCAGAAAATGCAGCACCAGAATACATTTTATGCGTTCAGTTTGCAAAACTTGGTGAGGAGCACATCCCTCTTGCTTACTTCTAATTTTCAAAGCCACAATCCGAGCAGTCACTGAGTATGGTATGCTTGCCTTTAGCGTGCTGTCGACAACACGAATGCTAAAATCGAAACGCATTCAATGGAGGGCATTAAGGGTTTGCCTAGGACTACTAAGAACGACACATACAGGTTCACTCGAAGTACTGTGCGGCATCCCTCCTCTCGACTGTCGACTCCGACAAGTAGGCATGCAATAATTTAACAAGGCCCTCCCGGGACCTGGTCGAACCCACCGAGATAATATCCACAGACATCAAATGTCAAATCCGGATAGCACACAAAGTGAAATAACCCGAGAAATTGAGGATCTAAACATTTTCAAAATCCACCAGCTGCCGTGCTACACCCCCATAATATCTCGGTTTATGAGGGAAAAACTGAAGAATACCCCTAAAGCGGAATATTCAAGGGTGGCTCCGGCCATCTTTGCAGATTGGAAAACATCGCACCCAACCATCATTGTTATGTACACGGACGGATCTAAAATAGAGTAAAAACCACCAATCAGCACAATTAATCTCACCGGCATCGGTTTTTACTGCGGAATTAAAAGCAGTTGTATTGCCCTGCATCTATGTAGAAGATCACTTCAAAACCGGCCAGTTTACAATAGCTTCAGATATCGTGGCAGTGCTCAACGCACTAGAACAACCCAACATTTTGTAGCATTTGTCGCCAAAGGTTAAGAATCCTCAACGATGCTGGAATACGGGTGCAACTACTGTGGATCCCAGCCCACTGTGGACTACCGGGAAACGACGAAAGCGTGGACGAACTAGCAAAGTTAGCTACAAATAATGCAACAATGGACGAAACACAACCCGAGTGGCTCAGCAACCATAGCAGCTGGAAGAAAAGACTCGCGAAGCATGGCAAAAACGATGGAAAGAAGGAGCACTTGAAGGGTTCTGTTTCTCAGTGCTTCCAAAAACCGAATTTCACCGCTGGTATAAAAGACTTACGGGAAACCTTAGCCGCCCTTGCCTAGTAACATTTAGCCGGATTGCCGCTAATCACAACCAGCTAAGAGACCATATTCACCGGGTCAACATATCATATGACCCACTTTGTGAATGCGGTTCATACCAGACTGTGGACCATGTCCTATGGGAGAGTACGATGAGAAGCCAGTCTAGACAAGAGACATAATTTGTACATTTGATGTATGTATACTATATTTATCTCCCACTAGCCCATAATGGCTTTGCTAAAGTGGCTAATAAAAAATAAAAAAAACAGTAAAGTTCAGCTGCCGTAACTGATTTCTTGTCTGAATCGTTCGAAGAGCTGCTGCACAGGATAGGTGTGTGGGCCTCCGGTGTGCTTGAGGCGATTAGAACGTCGCCCAGGTACGGAAAAAGAAATTAACGACTGCGGAATACGCAATACTGCGTTGGAACATTTGAGCCGCATTCCTCAGGCAGATTGTCATTAACGTAAACTCGAAGAGTCCAAACGCCGTAATGATGGCGTAATGATGGCGTAATGATGGCCGATGTCCAAAGGCTCCACAGGTCCGTTGGTAATCCCGCTTTTGTAAAATCTTCAATGTTACGAACGGGTTAATTATCTAAGACAATCCTTGCATTTAGTCCTCAGTAATCAGCGCAGGGTCGCCAAGAACCATCTGACATTTTTTTTAGGTGAAGCGGGCTAGACCATTGGCTCTTAGATGGTCGGTAAACCCCTACTGAATCATGGCAGGTGAACGATATCGCACACCAGACTCCTGACCATTTTACGGGTTCATACGATAGGTCAAATCATGGTTAATGTGACCCTTATGCTAAACTGCTCCAGGTTTCAAGCTTATTTTGTTGGAGCACTCGAAACACATCCCCGATTGTTAGGAGTCGTATTAGACAAAATAAGCGACTCAAACAATTTGCATAGCAGGCAAATATACCCATTTTTGAGATATCTCTACAAAGATCTTTCTTGCTATATTTCATAAACGAATTGGCAACTTCAACGCCATCTATACGTGTTCTATTTTTAGGAGTGTTTGAATAATTATTAGAAGGCATCAATGTCCTGCTGTTCGAAAACATTTTCATATTTTCATATAGCAATAAGAGAAACATTGAATTTTAAAATTTACAAAAAAAAAATCAGAACGCATATTTGGTTAGGTAAATAATTATATTTAATATTTATTTAATTTATCATAATATCTTATGGATTGGTATCCTTCAAGGTTCAATCTATATACACGTATTATTACTTAACTAACTAACAAAACTTAAAACTAATAGGCTTATAGCGGCCCTGCTCGCTCAGATAGGACAAAACGCAAACATAAAATAAAGTACATTTTAATACAAATAAAAATCAAAATATCTTTTTAAATTCAAACATCAAAAGGGATACGAATTATTATATAACAATATTAAATCACTAAATATATTATAAGGAGTTCCTCATTATTTTTACTGAAAAACCATAAATAAATAATTAGAAATGCTCGCCTCAACTTTTTTTGTTTGGTCAAAATTTTCATGTACACAATCGTTTTTTTTAATGTTTTAGAGTAAAAACATCCAACTCAACCGTTGAGATTGTTGATCCATTTTTCTATCTTTGGAGCTTGTTGACTGTTGATGGTGGCACAGATATTGATGTTTATGCCCGAGTCAAGAAAGCTCTAGCTTCCCGGTGCTCCACTTATATTTCAAAACGTAGCTCCGATTGATAAACTTCAACGTGAAATTGGTCTTTTTCCACGGTTGCGAGACGTGGAAAACTACCGATACGTTGACCGGCTATCTTCAAATTGTGTCAACTACTGCTTGCGACAGATCTAGGGCATTAGATGGACGATGGTGTTCTTTAAATTATACTATTCATTAGCCAGTTTTAACAAAAGTTAGACGTAGAAAGTGTAAATAAATCGGTCACGTCTTGCGGCGTGGTTCGAACCACATTAAAGGTCAATATCTGCAATGGAACTTTCAGGGCGGTCGTGATAGAGGTCGAGAGAAGGAAACTTGGAGGAGAACCGTTTCCAGAGAGCTCTCAAAAACTGGAACTAGTTGGCTGGCGATAAAACCCTCACGGCCACGAGAAATCATTTCCAAACCTTTGTGTGTGCCCTATGTCTCTCTCAGAGATAAAAGGATTTAATATAAAAAGCTAACCCCAAATAGAATCGTAGGACTTTCAAATTATTTTTACTGAATAGATACTATAAATTATAAAAAAATATTTAAACCGTACGGTTCTCCGTCTATATTGACAGAAATGAACGGAGATCCCCGCTGGTTCTGGAGTGATAACACTATAATTGAGATACCGTCTATTTCGCTCCGCCTACCAACAGACTTAACGTTTTTTCTCCGCCTGTGTTATTCAATATGATAGATAGACAACATACGTTCGATACAACGGAGAAACCACCTTTTGTTTATCCTTCAGACCAATCGAAGTTTTGCATTTGCGCCTGGTTTTTGTAGTCCCGTAATATTATAAAAAATAACATTTTTGCATGTCAATAAATAAATTTAATAAATTATTATAAAATAATATAAAGAATAAAAAAATATTTATTTCTTATTTTCCCATGCCAGGGGGTCCGGCTGGACCGGGTGGACCAGCACGTCCGACAGGACCGACGGGACCGACTGCGCCGGCGGGACCAGTAGGACCAACTGCACCTGCGGGTCCAGCAGGACCGACGCCACCGGCTGGACCAACTGGGCCGGCTGGACCGGCAGCAGCGAGTGGACCAGGTGCACCAGGTGCGCCAGCGGGACCGGCGGGACCAGGTTGTCCAGCGGGTCCAACAGGTCCAGCAGGTCCTGGAAAGGTTGCTCCTGGTGGACCGGGAGCGCCAGCGGCTCCGACAGGACCTGTTTGGCCAATTGCTCCGATTGGACCGTTTTGGCCAATGGTAACAGAACCTCCAAATAACCTCTATGTAAATGAAACAGATTAATAAATTATAAAATAATACTGAAACAAATAATACATACGCTCTGTGTGCTCTGCGTTGGAATTGATGCAACCAAAGCTAACATGGATAAAGCCAGAACAATCAAAGAGGAATTCATCTTGAAGTTTTTTGCTGTATTTTAACGAAACAACTGATACCTTACATTTAAATGTTCCGCTTTTATACGAATGCAAATGTAATAATATGCGCATATTTAAATGTGCGTCTAAATTTGATTAATTGCTATATATTTGCATATACAACAAATAAATGCATGTCTTATAGAAATTCTAGATTTTTTTTAAAGTGTCGTCAACGGCTTTAGCCAACTGACCATTTTATTTAATCATTTTTTGTACACTATTATTAGTAATAGAAAAACATATGATAGTGTAAATATAATACATAAAATAATATAATAATTAAACAAAAATAAAGATTTATTTAAGTAACGTCTTCAGACGAGGCAAACTCACTATTTATTAATTCCAATAACAAAAATCCATACATGAAATATTTATAACAAAAATAGTAAAAAATAAAACAGTTATACATATAACAAAATGATAAACTAAAAGTAAAAAACCACAATTATATATAAAAAAATCTAATCTAAAAACATAAAAAACAATTATATAAAATAAAGATCTTAAAGCAAGGACAATTATCAGAACATTTAATAAGAGATAATGCACTTTCCATTACAAGGCTCATAGTGCTGAATGACAGTACTAGTAAAATATACCCAACCCAGGGCAGAGAGATGGATCTGATGCTTTGCCGGATCGCGTCCCGCAAAATCATGAAATCAGAAAAGCCGGTTGAAAGATTCAGACATTTTATTCATAGGCACCCCGGATCTTAAACAAACTAAACAGCCAATGCTCGATCTGAACATATTGTGTTCGACCATTGACCAGTTTTCACATCCCAAACCATTGACTCAAAAAGTTTAGCTATTCTAGCCGAACTAGCTACCCCTTCGTAGTTTGAAATATCACTTCTAAAACCATTTTAAAAAAAATGGGTGTGATATAAGACGTCTTCCAACGTTCTGGAAAGACGCCGGATTTAAGTGATACGTTTTAAATAAACTGACGTGGTTCAGCGAGAGCCTCAGCACATTTCTTCAAAAATAACGGTGGAATCTCGTCAGGACCTCTGCCATTATTCACATTGATGCTCAAAAGTGAATTTAAGACCTCAGTGCGAGTAAAGGACATATAAATCATAACGCTTTCATAAAATCTAAAAGGTTTATGTGAGTATAGCGGTCTAGCTGAACCTTTGTTTTAAAATGTAAACACTTTAAAAAAAAAACTAAACTTTCGAATAAGTCCTTGATTAATCAAAAGATTCTAAAAAAGATATAAAAATCAATATCAAGCAACAAACATCGAACGGTTTTAACTCAAGTCAATTGGGTATCGGTTTTTCTGGTGGATTATTCATGAGATTAGCATATATTTGAAAATACTTTTTAACCCAACAAACCACGTTTTTTTTCCTGAGGGTCCCGACCCGTATAACAGCTTTAAAACAGCATTTCTAAATAGTTCTCATCGATAGTAGATTAAAAATTGGTGTACCTTTATAAAAACACTAAGGGATGTTGATTTATGAGTGCTGCTCGATTGTAGCTTTAGTACTACATTAAAAAAATGATGCACCTTTATAAAAACATTAAGCGATGTTAATTTATGAGTGCTGCTCTTCAGTACAACATTAATAAATGGTGAAACTTTATAAAAGCATTGTGCGATGATGTCTTATGTGTGTTGATCGATGTCCACGATATTAGCTTTAGTACAACTTTTGATAATGTTACAACCCTATAATAACATTAGGCAATATTACTTTATAAATGCCGCTCGATAGTAGCTTTGGTATAACATTTGGGGATGGTTATTAGTAGCATAACCATCTGTCATTTAAAATTATTGTGTATTATTGACTTGACATGCAATAAATAGCGGTAATTAACAAGAAATGTGAAAACCCTTTGAAAACGCAGAAGTCAATACGGGATTAGACAAAATCTGGAGCTTTTAATAGAAAAATTTCGGATATTTGATAATTTTGATAATTTGTAAGTATTTGTATAAGTTAAGTATACATAATATTTTCAGATATTTGTGACACTTATTCTTGATATTTTTCATAAAAGTTTATAATACTTTAATATTTGCAAATAAAATAAGTCGTAGTATATGTGAAATCTTTTTGGATATTATTAATATTCGTAATATATTAAATAATTTTTTATATTATTTTTTTATAATATTTTGAATATTTTCTGTATTCGGTAATGTTCAAAATATTTTGACAAATAATTTAAAATACTAAGAATATTAATAATATTAAAAATATTTTCACAAACTTTAAAAAATATTTATTTTATTTATTAATTAATATTACTATAA
>JAAAKO020041229.1:0-12118 GCA_010015015.2 Bolitophila cinerea
GCCAATCTCAGATCGGCCAATCGTGATTCGGCCAATCGTATGATTTGGCCAATCGTGCTTTGGCCAATCGTATCATTTGGCCAATCTATATTCGGCCAATCGTGATTCGGCTAATCGTATTATTCGGCCAATCGTATCATTCGGTCAATAGAGATTCGGCCAATCGCGATTTGGCCGATCGTGATTCGGTCAATTGGATTTCGGCCAATCGAGAGACACCGTGCAATTTGACAATGTTATTAGCATTTCTATCTTTTTTGGCCTTTTTTCTGTAAAAATGGCTAAAATTTAAATGACCATAAATCCATAAAAAAAAACGCTTCAAATTTGATGTCTAAAAATTTTAAGTCTAACAAACTGACAATAGTTTAGGGAAATTAAAGAATCAAATTTATTTTTTGTGAACGATTTAAAATAGATCAATGTATTCGAACAGGCCTTCGGTTTTAAGTAGTTTTTCGTTTCATATTTAAAATATGCATTTGTCGTCGCGTTCTTATTTATTAAAAGTATGTTTTACCATAGCATGGGTGACTTAACCTGATCAGGCCCATTTAGATTTGAAACCGTTGTATTTTTTTTATTATAATCGGAACGCGTTTAAACACCTTTACTTCTTGCAACAAATCTTCCGACCCATCGAAATCAGATGAAGAGAAATCAAAAAAAAGTTTTTTTGTGATCGTAGATTCGGTAATTGCAGGATTTAATATTCAATTAGATACCACGACAAATTGTAAAGTAACTTTTTCTTTTTTGTGGCTTTTGTCAACGTTGTAGAAAAGTTCAAATTAGAGAATTAGACGTTCATGTCGAATTGGGAGAAAAAAATATGTATTCCAAACACTTTTATAAAGCCAATTTAAAGACGACCTTCCTCCATTTGTTTTGGTTTGGATTCTTTCTCAGGATTTAGAGACATTTTATACTATTCCTGCCACTGTACCAAGTGATGAATGTTCCTTTAGCGTCCTTACCAGAAAATAATGTTCATCGCTCATGCTCTTTATAAGGGCCTGTTTAAGGACCTTTGATAGTATTATAAGCTATTTTGCTGCCCAGAGAGAAAAAAGGTTACAAATAACGAAAAATTGGAATTAAAAAACGTAAGAACCCTTTTTTCTTTAATAAAATATATATTTTCAAAAATATATTTTAAGTATGTTTACATTTTTAAGGCGTCATAAAATGCCGATATCACCGAAATAAAGATGAGTAGAAAGGTACTTTTAGGACGATTTAATTTGTTTCCTAAAAATACCAAAAATATTCAGAGTATTTTGGTGAGATGAAACGAAGATATATAGATATAACGAAATTGGTTTAAAATTCCGTATAATCAAAAATATTTAATAATTCCTTATTTTTTTTTTTTTTTTTTGTTTGTTTAAATTTTTTGATATTCTTTTTGCATATAACTTATTTTGTTTTTTTTTTTCTATAATTTTGGGATTTTGATATACGGCATTTTGAAAAATGAGATTTTAAAATTCAACTTAAAAATTTTGTATGGTAATCTTTGTTGATCGCAAACTTCAACAATATTATTACAGCAACCATACTATGTCTAATACTTAAAATTTGCTACTTGTAAATTGGCCAAGAAAATATACTATTATTGCCTGGCTAGAGCGGATCTGCATGATGTCTCTTCAAGGCTTGTTCCCAAGACAAAGACTCGAGATAAAACCAAGTATTGGCCATTCCAAAACCTTGGTTCGAAAAAGGAAATCCCAAGATCGAATCAACCATCTTAGCCTCTCGTTCATGTGTGTCAAGCAACGTTTTTCTATCGACGTTTTTTTCTGGATGGTTCACAATAGTCAATCGTTTTCAAACTTTTAGGGATTTTATTTAAATTTGAAATGTTTAATACTTCTTTAGATTTTTATTAAATGAAAATTTGCAATAAAAAGATTAACAACGAATAACCCATTGATAAAGTTGGATAGTATATGTTTTTTAGTGTGAAATTTGAATATTATGAATATTTTTACATAGGATGTTTTTAAACTAGATATTTAATATACTTCCCTAGATTTTAATCAAATGAAACTCTGCATACGACTATTTATAATATTTTTAAGCTAAATATCAAAAATCGCATAGATAAAGTAGGGATTGTATATATGTTTTTATCATTTAATTTAGAAAATATAATTAATTTGGCAAATGCTCAATAGTTGTATATTTTTTAAATTAAATGATAAAAATAAAAACCAACCCAACACCAGTAACAGTATATATTTTTCACCTCAAAATTATTCTATATAGGTATATCCTTTTTTGTAATCAAGTTTGCAATCATAATACATATAAAGATACAATATTAAACTTTATAAAAATCCATAAAAAAATATGTCAGGAAGTTTTTAATGTATGTATGTTAAACAGAAATTGTATAAAATCCAAACACGTTTCATCACATTCATTCATGAATGAAAGCTTTGTTGAAATGAGAATTTGTATGTGGTTCTAAATAACTACATCTCATTATTTATACTGGATGTGTGCGTCCATGAGCACATTGTGGATAATACCAGTAAAACAAGCCACATTAAAGCAGGAAACGTCATATATCTAGTAAAAGCTTTATAGTGTTTAAACCACATCGCATTAAAACATATATTTATTTTAATACTATAATGTATAATGCGTTATAATACAAAGTTATGTTTGTGCAAAGCTACACGTCCACTCCATGTAAGAGTATATATGCGGATAAAATACATAAATGCGACTCATCTCCGAAATTCATCCCCTCCCTTTTCATATTTCTGCTGCACAATCGAGCATTGCACTGGAAATAAGAAGTGAACGCAGAAAAAATGTACTATACATAGAAAATGCAATGCAAAATTCTTTTAAAACTTAAAAGCTCTCAATCCGCAAGCATCTGCTGCCAACAACATGCGCATAAAGTTCTGATATTCTATACTTATGTGTGGACCATGTTTTACGTAAATGTATGTATTTGTGTGTGTGTATTTATGCCGTGCAACATCAAAAATCCACATATATTTTCTTTTATATTTTTTTTATAATTTATATGTGTATGGAAGTGTGTATACATTACAACATAAAATACACATACACACAAATACATAAAATGCGTACTCAAAAATACACATTTTCTGAATAATTCTCTGAAACTCGCAATGCATTTATGTCTATTTCTTTATCTATATCTGTTTAACAGATAAATATAAAAAACTGCGTTTGTAGCTTAAAATTGAATACCCACAAATTCTTTTCTCACACATATTATACAGTTTTTTTTACCGACTTTCTTTCCTAAGTACTCGAAAGCATATAATACGGTTGTGCTAGTTTACAGTTACATTAAATAAACAAGTTTTCCTATTACGAAAAAGTACCGAACACACCGAGCGCTCGCACTATTTAAACCTCCCTGAATCATATCACCCATCCATACATATATGTATATATACACTCTACAGTTATACACCCCACAGCGCCCGAGCACATAAACTCCTTTACAAGAACTGCATGTCCGTATATATAGTAAAATATTTTCCACTTCTTTTTATAGTCAATGCAACGGAGGACGTCTCGTGAAATTCCTACGTTTGGATAATGTAGTTTTCATTAAATTCAAGGAAAATATTTATGCTTTTTGCAAAATTGCGACTTAGCGCGCTAGCTCAGAGAGCTTTGCAAAGAGCTTTTGTGAAATATAAATATTATCTTACAAGTTTTCAATGGACTGTCGTTCTAAGTGTCGAGATTATATTTATATATCTCTCTCTCTCAAATCCTTTTTCCATCCCTTGCGGGATATAGGGGCCAGTGTACGATAACGCAATCCAGACACGCGACCATTTAATGGGTTCACACGAGTGGTCACATCATGGTTAATGTGCTCCTTATGCTGAATTGCTCTAGTTTTGAAGATTATTTGGTGGAGCACTCGCAACAAATCCCCGATTGTAAGGAGTCCCAATTTGCCTTGTAAGCTACTATAACAGGTTTTACAAGGCAAATATAAAGATCTTTCTTGCTATATTTCGTTAACGAACTGGTGACATCAACGCCATCTATTTTTGGGTGCGTTTGTATAGTTTTTGAAGGTATCAAGCTGTCTCTTTTAGCTTAGAAAATGGTAAAATATTCACAAAATAATCTTTTCATTTCAAGTTTTCGAAAAATATATATAATTTCAAAAACATTTTCGAAAAGAAATAGATTTAAAGTGACGTTTTGTATGGCACAATTTAATCTTGCAACTGGTGCTAGCGATCAGTAAGTCACCAAGAAAAAGTGGGCTAAATTAGCTGCAAGCTAAATACTCATGTCAAAGGGCCACAAAAAACGCCAGCGAATAAGTAAGCTCATTGAAGAGATGAAAGGACACCGTTTATACTCAAAGAGCGTACGATTTTATCACATGGACGTGGAACGGAACGGCAGCTGTAGCCAAAGAGATTGAAATTGCAACTTATATGGATATTGCTGGGATTTCGACTGTGACGAAATAATTGTTTTACCTACAAAGCTAAAACTACTGCAAAAGCACAAAAAATACGACGAGGAAATATTTAATGTTATCTAAAACGGGTATAAGGAATTGTCTTCAGCTATTGTTTAAAACGATATTGAAAATAGAAAATACCATATATATATGTGGTGGTCGTGTATTACTTCACTTCTTATCTTTACAACTATACAAAATAGATCATAATGTTTTGATAAAATTAAGTATTCCACGTTAATTAAATTTCATTATAAATAAATTATTATTAAAGATAACATGCTTGTTTTATGTGAAATATATATTGTGATGGATATTTAAATAAAAACTCTCCTACAACTGGTGACACAGGATAACGTTTCGAATATTAATCATTAGCAATCCATTAACGGCACTTCGGTTTCTAATTGACAGCGGCGCAGATTTTTCAGTCATTCCGTCCAATACCAAAGAACAACATAACAAACCCCATCGACCACTATTTGCAGCAAACACTACAACGATTCGCACATACGACACACGTACATTAACTATTACTCTTGGACTCAAGCGTAAATTCCCAGGAAATTCATAGTTGCCGACGTCTCCACGACATTAATTGGTGCAGACTTTCTCCACGCCTATGCATACACATCGTTGATCTCGGCAATAATTGTATCACGGAAAAAATACTAGCAAATCATCTCGAGGTTCCAAGAAAGATAACATTATTTCACCGATGCCCTCCGGATTTTCGACGATTCGGTTGGATCATCCTTTTGCAAAACTGATCAATGAGTTCCGAATACTTACTCTGCCAATGAGCATCAACGAACCCAAACCCAAGATAAGAACAATTACAACACATCATATTAAAACAACTGAACCACCACTGAGCGCCAAGTCTCGACGTTTGAACGAAAAAAAACTCCAAGAAGCCAAAAATGAATTCAACATCATATTAAAACGTAAAATTTGTCGTCCATCCAAATCACTTTGGGCTTTACCACTCCACTTCACACAAATGAAGAATGGCAGCAGGCGTCCGTGCGGAGATTACTGACGACTGAATTCCGCCACAGTACCAGACTCTTATATTATTCCTCATATCTATGACGTTCAATGGATCCTACGCGGAAAACGTTTCTTCTCAACAATAGACCTTGAACGAGCGTATCACCAAATGCCGATAGAACCTAAAGTCATCGAAAAAATGGCCATCACAACACCGTTTGGTTTATTCGAATTTCCTGCGATGACTTGTGGTTTATGGAACACCATTCAGACGTTCCAACAACGGCATCTTAACCAATTACTAAAAGGGCTTGATCTTGCATATGCCTATATTCATGATATAGCCGTGACTTACGCCACTCTTAAAGAACATTAACAACATTTAAGACTGGTCTTTGAACGGCTTTGCGATGCAATTTTAAAGATCAATCTGGATAAATGCAAATTCGGCGAAGCAGCCGTTGATTTTTTGGGCCATTGCATATCCGAATTTGGGATACAACCATTACCAGACAAGGTAAAAGCAAGCACTGGCAGAAGTTTCCCTTCATGTACATCCAACGGTTGATGCATCTCGAACCACTTGCACTTTACTCCAAGCGCCACAGTTCGTGGTAGACAATTCGAAAGCACCCTTTTCGCTGAGTTGAACAAGCGTCTTGGTATCAAACACATTCAAACAACTTCTAATCATCCACAAGCAAATGAAATGATTGAACTATATCATCGACAACTTAAGGCTTCAATAAAATGTCGCGGTGATACTAATTGGACAACTGGCGTTCGTATTACTGCGACATTCGAACACGGTAAAAAAAGACTGCAGTGCAACTCCATCACAAATGATACTTGGGACATCCGTACGACTTCCAGGAAAATCTTTGAATTACCAGAAAAGCTGTCAACCGGCCAGACCCCATTTGCTACCGAGTTCGAAACACACATGGAAACCATGAAAACAACAAACACCACACATTATTTGACGCAATAGCCGTCCACGGCGATAAGATACGCTGACCTCTTACACCACCGTATATTGGACCTTTCGAAGTCATCGAACGAAAAGCTAGTTTTCAAAATTTTACAAAATGGAAAACCCAACACCCAACAATAACATTAGAAAGATATTGTTTATATAATTAGCTCTATAAAACCTTCCCATGGCTAATAAATTGTGAGTATCTCCATCATAATAATCGGCCAAAGGATATTCAACATTGTCCTTGTTAAATTATACGGCTAACGGCTTATCCTCATCCTCTTCGAGTGTAATATTTCGGTCCATACATGCAACATCGGTCACTAAGTTCCCGGTCTAACAAAAAGATAGCGTTGTTTTTGCCAAAACCATTTTATTTCTCGGAAGTCCATCCTTCAAACGATATGTGTCACAATTTCATGTCAATCTGACAACGTTTGCTAGCAAGCTATAGACTTCAGACTTCAGAGTGGAACAACTTTTGTGTTTTTCTTTACGATTAAAAAAAAGAATTTTGTGTGTAAAAAACACTGCTTTTTTACGTGGTCGTACAGACAAATGGGCGGCCGAATGAAACAGTTGTTCCGGAAATTTAAAAAGAAATACATTAAAAAATTAAAGATATCAAATGGTAGTAAACAAACAATTTTTTGCGTTAAAGTCGACCAAAGCACAAAAGTCAGCTGGCAAGGTTGGCCTCGGTATTTTGGGATGAACGAGGAATAATATTCATCGACTACCTTGAAAAGAGTAAAACCGTCAGTGGATATTACATAGCGATGTTGAGATGATTGAAGATTAAATTCACAAAAAGACCTTATATGGCCAAAAGTGGTCTTTCACCATGACAACGCACACAAGTCGATGGCAACGATAGTATAAAACTGAACGAGTTGGGCTTCACATTACTCCCACACCCGGCGAATTCTCCAGATGTAGACCCAGCGACTGGCTTTATGCAGATCTAAAAAGATACTCAAAGGAAAAAAATATATTGGTTCGAATGAGGAAGTTATTGCTGAAAGTGAAGCCATTTTTAGAGGCCAAAGACAAGAGTATGTTCAACAACATTGCTAGCACTCTTATGGGCAATATTATATATTTGTTTTTAAATCAGTGATAGTATTCCAAATAGGCGATTCTTTATAAATCGGAGGTATCAATTATTGCGGCTATGTGCGCATTTAAAAAAAGCCACGTTTTATAGCGAAAACCCAGGTTATTGAGACCAAATATTACCAATATCCGGATAGACCGACAAAAAAGAAAAAAAATCGCATCAAGACAGTTATAATTGATACCAAATGGTTTAAATTGCCAAAAGGTCAGTAGATTGAAGAAACTGTAACGAAAAATAGGCAAATATTTTCGGCAGATCAACAGAAGGCACTAATATCCTAATATGTAATACTTGCTGATGCACACTACAGCAATGTATTATATGAATACAACTATTTCAACCTTGGTCTAACTATGGTCGGTGTTCCATTCGAACCGGCACCCATTTTGGCATGTTTTTCGATTTTTAACGCGGTACTGATGCAAGCTACATGTGCTTTAATTTGGCGACAACAGTTTGGTGTCAAATATTGTATGTTGTAGCTTTAGATTAAAGAAGGCTCAAAAAGCTGCCATCGGTGCCATACATTTGACACCAGTTGTACAGATGTATGTGATTATTTGAATTGACAACAGCTTGTCAGCAATTGTTTTAATTTTAACCCTTGGCCATCGTACAATTGCTCCCAAGGTAAAAATCATTGGTCTAATCACTGCTGTGTATATCGACAGGATTACTTTTGGTGATAGCCCCCATTTAGACCCGATGGATCTTCTACATTGACATTGGACTCTTTTATCTTTAAGTATATGTGCTTCGATATGTTTTTTGAATAAAAGTTTCCTAATTAAAATAACGCCCTAATATTTTACCTCGTTGCTAAGAATTAGCTCAATGTAAAGTTTATTTTTTTTGGTTAGATTATATTTTCGTGGTAAATCAAGAGACGCTGATTTGTGTGTAAAAATTGACGTTAGCTGAGTTATGTGTTTAATGTATGCGTGCGATTTGTATGGGACGATCACTCACGAAACGTCAAAATCATGGTGTTGCCATCATGGATGGATTTTGCCAATAGTACCATACTTCCAATCAGCCTACTACAAGACTACACCATTTTAAATTCACGTAAGCGCCTAAAACAATTGTGTTCTATATTGCTGTTGTTATACGCACGTGTCTCGTTAGCTATAGCGTTGTCGAAACAATACAATTACCGAGCACTTGTTAATCAATCTCCAAAGCGCAGCGTACAACGTCAATAATATAGAGGCACAGCATAACATAGGCAATATGCAGTATGTATATGCAAAGAATAGAATTTTAGAACATAATACTCAATTTCATAGTATTGGACTATAAATTATGTATAGCATACATAACGAACATAGTATAGTACATATAAATCAATGTTAATTATAATTAGTTTAGCGAGCCTTTGATTTTTTCTGAGCGCATATCTTCTCCTCCGTTCCCGGTTTAATATTAATGGACAAATGTTGTTTTTCCGCTCTGATTTCAAATTAACAAAATACAATTTGTAAAGAAGACATAAACATAGTTTGTCCATAAAGATTAAAAATTGAAAACGATACTATAGTCAATATACAAATTAATCATTGTCATTTAAAGTATATGTATTGTGTATTCTAATGCTGAGTTTACACCTGCGGCATATGGCATATAAAAAGCAGCTAATGGCATATACTGTGTTCAAACTACACACATATAATATGACGCGGTCTGTCATATAATATTGCCATATGGTGGAGAACCCCCATGCAAGGCATATAACATATAATCTCTGCCGTCATGATGAAAAATATATGCCGCACTAGTGTAAACCATTTATGTACATATTTGAAACATTTGCCATCAATTTTGCTGCTGAACCAACATCTTGTTGAAAAAAAGCGCCTCTTGGGTGGATTTTTGTGAGAAAATAGAGTAGTATTCAACTATTCTCGAGGCTTCCTCGGTCACTCTCGAAGGACGCAGCCATTAAAAATGTATACTTAATACTTCGTTATGGCTCTTATACAACTTTTAAAAGAGAAGTAGCAGTTAGCTAACTGGAGGCACACTTCCCTGAGTGCGAGCACCTGGAGGAATCTTCGTTGCCGGTATCACTTCCGGGGACTGGGGAGCGTCGTCTTTCATTACCTGGTGGAATGTTAGTGTAGAATTTATTCTTAAACCAGGTCAGTCTAACTATGTAACCACCAAGTCGTTTCGACCGATCAGTATGCCCTCATTCTTCCTGAAGATCCTCGAACGCATTATATATAGATTCATTAGAGACGAGGTTCTAAATAACAATCACGAAAATCAGCATGCCTATCAAACTAGATCAGTTGAATCCACTCTGCATAGGCTAGGCTAGTGACGAGGACAGAAAAGCCATGGATGACAAGGAAATGGTCCCCGGGAACATTCCTTGATATCGAGGGTGCGTTAAACAACGTCTTATTCGACGTGGTCCAGTCGGCTTGTAAGTCGCACGGTTACAAGATAGATCTATTCTTAGGCACATAATTGTCCTCTATGACATTGGAGGTGAAACCGTTAGGGTTTTTGCAAAAATAGGTACTTCTTAGAGAGAAGTTTTACCTCCCCTGCTATGTAGTGTGGTGGTCAATGAACACCATTGTCATCCTCAATGAGACAGGCTTCTATCTTATGCCGGCGACATTACTGTTATCCTCTGAGGAAAATATGCAAGTTTCTGTGTGATCTCATGCAGCACGCTATGAATTTTATCTTCCAATAGTGTAAAGGTGTAGGTCTTTCGGCCGGGAAGACTAATATTCTCTTCACCAGAAAAACCAAGTTCGAATGACTCAGGTAATATTCCAGTTAAGAGGGTGTCGATTGTTGATATCCTTGGTGTTATACTTAACAACAAACTTTCCTAGAAAGACCATTTAGACTAAAAACTAACCGAAGCTACCAAAGTATTTTCGCATTGTCAAAATATTTTTTGTAAGTCTTGGGGTTGTCCCCCAAAGTGGTCCACAGGTTCTACTCAGCGATAATGAGACCTTTCGCATCCTACGCTTCCATTGTGGGGTGGCAGAGAGCAAAGAAGGTAATGACCGCAAGGCATGTAGAGAAATTCCAACGACTGGATTGCATTGGCATATCTGCCTTGGAAGTCCTTTTGTAACAAAGACAAATATTGCAAGTCATAATAAAAGAGTCACGCCTCCATATGGAGCAAGACTACCACTCTTAGCCTGAATTTGGAACGCCGTCAGACTACGTCATTCCGGGTATTCGCTTTGGTAGAAGGTTTAAAGTCGATATCCACCTGAGAGAGGATTGGACATGCGGTAAATACCTTCCACTAGATGGGAGGGTTTGGTAAACCGACGGTATTCTCAAAGATGGATGATCTGGCGCTGGAATTCAATTTTCCATCCTCTCCGCAGAAGATATGGAAGTCTCTCTGGGTAGTTTCTGTTTTCCAAGCATAGGTGTATGCCATCGTCGCATGCGCTCAATTAATTCTTCGTGCGGGCAGGCTATTGATATATTATTTTAGTTCGCACCTTAAAATCTCGCAAATATTATCACCTTTAAAAAATATATTTAAATTTAACAAGATAGAAATAAGTAGGAAACGTTATATATAGTTTCTAAATAAGATATGCATATTTCGCATGCTGTATTAGTTCAGACGACACCTTCAGACATGTCTTAATGTTTTTCTTGAATCCTCGGCTCCAGCGCGTTTTATGAACTCAGGAAAAGATTGCCCTAAATTTGAAAGCATCCACACAAAATTCTATTACACCCATCGCCAACGGGGTTAATTCTCACCATCTGCCTGCACTCGAGATGTCTCATCGCAAATACAGACGCGCACGCACACACACAAACAAAACTCGATAATGTTTGCGATAAATTAACTTCTTTATGGGGAGCGAGTGTGTATGAGAGTATGTGTGAAGTCGTGTATTTGTGTATTTGTGTACTTGTGTATTTGGGTATTAAGGAACCCTCCCGAAAGTGTATCTACACAATGTAAATAGGTAAATACCCCATTACCTTTAAGATGCTTGTATGTATGTTATTTGAGTCAAAATCCGATGACGACAAGAATACAACTTGAATGATAAAAGAATCCCATTTGCCCAAGCAACAGAAAACGATGTATCTTATATACAATGTGTACTACATACTTGTGTAGTCACACATTTTATCCATATAGAATTTATATATCTAAAAAACTATGCTATATATACTATACATGTTTATATCGAAATATAGCTTACCATTGACATACAAATTCTTCTGTATCACACGCGGTGGATAGGTGGATATCTGGCATTCGTACGTTCCCTCATCGTCTTTTATGGCTGATTCAATTTTCAGTCTCCAGTTGTTTGGATATTGAAATTCCATTTTGTACCGAGTATCTCCGCTGTACGTGTGCATGCCAACGGTGAGCAGGTCGAGGTTCGTATCGCCGCTTTTCCGGCGTACCCAGGATACCTGCAGATTATATATGATGCAAATATTGTATGAGATGCACGAGGCAGGTGGTATGAGTGTGTTATATAGACTGATGATGCAAATATATTTAGCGTGT
>JAAAKO020041240.1:0-12117 GCA_010015015.2 Bolitophila cinerea
GCCATGTTCGTGAGGGAATACATTACGTTATTCTGTTTGTGTTAGTCTGTCTCTGTGTGTGTGTGCGTTAGTAATAAATAATACTACATATATTTATTTTTATGGAAATGTATTGTGATCTATTTTATTGCAATTTCATCAGTATATATTTTTTTTTATATAAATAGATAAAAGTGTATACTGATGGAATGCAGTTAATGGACAAAATGTTTACTTTTAACTGTGGCTTTACAGTGAGTGAAAAATGTTTTGATTTAATACATCCAAAAATATGTAATATATAAACACTGAAAATTACAATGAAAAAAGGTAATGATTCACACATGAATCGCAAAAAAAAACATGCTAAAAATAATCAAATTAATTATGTTTGTAAATAATAATACTACCAAATTTTGATAATTTTAACTCACCTGGTAATAAAAATAGGTTTTTGCTTAATTTTCGATAATAAACATTTTTTTAAAAAGATATATTCATTCCTTCATAAAAAAATGCTTTAGAAGCAGTTTCAGCTAATTAATATATATAAAAAAATTTCTTGAATATTATGTTCTTATTAAACCTTATAACAACAAAAAAAATGTTGCTTGTTGCTTGAAAAGGCTAATAAAAGGTAATATTTCTGAATTAATGTACGTAAATATTATATTATATTCTTTAAATATTATTATTCTTAAAAAAAATAATTCCTGATACCAATTGTAAGCAAATAAAAAAAAACTATACATATCTGGTTAAGTGATTCATACTATAATAAAATGTTAAAATGTTTTGTAATTTATTTCGTCCATTGTCAGTAATTTATAGAAAATGTAGTCGTTATTATTAAATATGACATAAACATTATATTTTTATTTAAAACTTATTATAAATGATTAAAACCTTATTATTTAAAAAAAATATACCCCGATAGGCCGAATGTCATTTGGCAGAATGTCATAGGCCAAATAAGCCATTCGGCCGAATAAGGCATTAGGCGATTTCGCCGAATGTCTTCAGGTTTAAAGACATTAATCCGTATGAGCCATCAGGCAGAATAAACAATTAGGCCGAATGAGCCGTTAGGCCAAATGAAATTTCGTTTTTGAAGTCCTGAAAATGAACCCTTCCCAAAAATATATGACTTCTGCTCTGAATATCCCATCTGGCTATTTGGCATATGGCTCATGGGTTTAGGAAAAAACCAAAAAAATGAAAAAACCTAAAAACATAAAAAATGTATAAACAAAAAAAAAATATAAAAACAAAAAAACTTAAAAAATGTAAAAAAACATAAATAAAAAATAATATAAAACCAAAAAAAAAAACATAAATAGCCATATTCCAAATAGCCTGATGGAATTATTCAGGGAGGAAGTTTAATTTTTTTTGGGAGTAGTTTATCCTTAGGACCCTTTAAAAACGAAATTTCATTCGGCCAAACGGCTCATTCGGATTGATGACTTTCGGTCTAACGGCTTATTCGGCCTAACGACTCATTCGGCCAAAAGGCTCATTCGGCCTAATGAGTCAATAGGCCTCATTAAATTCGGCCTTACGGCACATTCGGCCTGATGACATTCGGCCTGATAACAGTCGGCCTAACGACTCGTTCGGCCTAATGACTAATTCGGCCTAAAGATATTCGGCCTAATGGCGTTCGGCCGGTCGGCATTTGATTATTAATAACCCAAACAGCAGACAACTCTATATTTTCAAGAAATATCCCAGAAATATATAAAAAATATTCCTAGAAATCCGAGCTACTATCGAGAAATCCGTAATATAACGCCCAAAATTTTTAATTAATTATATAACTGGATTTAATTATACAATAATTATGGTGAATCATGTTGAGTCAATATAAACATCACACAAAATTGAATATTGCATAAATTATTGTGAATCATGTAGAATCATAATAAAGTATACATGAATTATGATAAATCATCATGATGTAGAAAACTTCTTAGATACCTTCAGTTTTATTAATATAAAATTTAATGAATTTTTAAATTTGTAGAAACAATGTTATTGAAAAAAAATTTACTAGCATTTCTTGCATTAATTTCACCATTTTTTATTAAGACACAATGGTTAACTACAGATCTGATCCATGAGCCATGAATGGAAATATATTTATGAAAATAATCTTATTTTGATCTAAACACACATTTGTATGATTTTCTGAAATCTTATTTGTCAATTTTAACTACATCACAGGCTATATAAAAAAACCTTTCACCACCATTACAAATCTATCGACGATAAATGTAGATCTCTCCCCAATCTTGTTTACCACAAAACAACCGCTCAGCACCGAAAAAAGAAAACACCGGCGCAGCAATATATAATAGGCATAATTCGGCAAATAAACAAACGATTTAAAATGTGTGTTGACCCTTTTTTCCGCGAGCGCGCCTTTCCTTTTGTGTGTTTTCCCAAAAAAAAAAACTTTTCCGCTAACTCACACATCATGCATAATGTGCGTACACAATATAGATTTTTTCTTTTCAAATTTTATTATTTGCCTACGATAAAAGAATCAACATTGTGTTTCTCACGCACACGTGGCGCAGCGTGAGAGAAGACATCGCTCCACATTTCGAGAGGCTTAAGGCTTAGCTGAAGGGTGGGGGCGCAACTGAAACACATGGAATTTTTCTGTATTTTTTTGGTACCGTATGTGTGTTTGTGCTTTAAAAATATTGCAAAACAAACATGTTTTCTCAAGAATTCCCACACAAACACACACACACACACACACACACTATAAACAAATAAAGCCCGTCAGAACCAGCATACGAACAATTTTTAAGTTTTGTACGAGAGATGGACGAAAAATCACTTAAATTTCCTCCGACTAATGGAGCAGTGCTGGCGAGCGCGACGCAGACGCACTCTTGCGTACAATGGATTGGATATGAAATATGAAAAGCATTTAGCTAGAGCTACTATACAGATTTTTTAAAATATTAAATAAGAGAAAACCCGCGCCAGTAAATACACACACGCACAAACGCACAGCGCACATACACAAATGAATTTGTATACATTACATTTTATATAAAAAACATATATTATTATGAAGTATAATGTCTGGAAACCGAAGCTTTTAAAATATACCATGGTGTTTTCGGTCTGAATGAGCGGGATTAAAAGCTTTTTTACCATACAAATGAGCGTAACGCTTGAATTCATTTAATGTTTAATTTATATATGTGTATAGTATATACATTGAAATGTATATATTTTAAAAAGAAATCAAATAAAATTACCCTTCAAACGGACAATTTTGTTTAAATAGAATTTTAGCATTTTGATTTGGAAAAAAATATACTCAAAATAAACACAATACAAATTTTAACTATTTATCATTTCTTTTCATGGCACGATATGAAAATATGATCGGCAAGTTGAAAACTGTCAATATCGCTGTCAAATTGCAGTTAAAAACAAAATTTCACCGGGATATTCTAAAGAGCAAGTTAAAAGCTATCGGCCGGTTGAAAACCACTAGTTTTGCTCAACTTCTAGTGAAGAAAAACAATTTTGAACTTGCTGTTCAACTTGGCAAGTTTATCTTAACCAAAAATTGGGACAACCTGCTGGTTATCTTCAACTTGTAATAGTGAAGAAAATGGCCATAAATGCACTAGGAATGGAGAAATTTTGATAAGCCTAATCACGATTGGCGAAACACGATGGGCTAAATCAGGATTGGCCGAATTACAGATAGCCGAATCACACTTGGCTAACACACGATTGGCCGAATCACGATTAAGGGCCGTTTTTTTCACTATCACAAGTTGAAGCTAACCGGCAGGTTAAAACCAACCGCCGGTTGAGAAAACTTGCCAAGTTGAACAGCAAGTTGAAAATCGTTTTTCTTTACTAGAAGTTAAGCAGAACTGGATGATTTCAACCGACTGCTGGCTCTCAACTTGCTCTTCAAAATTGGAAATTGTTTTTTAACTGCATTTCGACAGCAATATTGACAGTTTTTTTAAGTATTGGTAACTGTTGTATTGTATTGTAACAACAGCAATGTTTTGCCTTCAACCCATCGGAAATGATATTATATGGAGTCATCCTTAGTCACAGCAAATGCCAGATTGAGCACGCTGAGCAAACGCCAGGCGATCGACTGCTATTTTATCTATCGAATGCCAGCCTTTCGACAGGCGATCGTAGTTGCTTTCTTCTGCTCCAGGCTGATCATGAGACAGAAACCAAATGGATGTTTTGTTGTTGTTGTTGTTTTTTTATTTATTTTTTCTTGACGCACAACAGAACAAAAAAAATGTATGACTGACACATAAAGCAAAGAATGAATAATTGTAAATTTGTCAAAACGCCAAGTTAAGAACAAAAATCCTTTTTAACTCGTCAAGTAATATTAACCGGCAGTTGTCAACCTCCCGAAATCGAAAGTTAGCCACTCAACTTCGACTAAAGAAAACAAATTTGGGAAGTTGACAAAAATATCCTCAAGTTGAAAGTCAACTTCGAGTGAAGTAAACGAGTATATTCGAATTCCTGTAGTTTGTGTATTCTGTTTATGGTAATTCGGTCAATCGAAATTAGGCCAATCGTATCATTCCTCGAAATAAAAAGTTAAAAAAATTAAATTAAATATGAATATTTAAATATTTATATAAATATATGACGCTATTGAAATCGGTGATAATAACACAATAATTTCGAGGATCATATTATTAAACACAACACTCTGCAATTTAAACAGGGTCGCAGTACACCTTTTTAAACCATATATAAATGTTAAAATGTTATTTTTTTTATTTTTGAATGTTGACATAATACGAGATTTGAGTATACCATACTCTGTAAGGATAATTAATATGCACTAAATATTATTATTCAAGCACTTATGTCCAAATTCAAATATTGCCTACGGAATTGTATTTATATATGTATAATTGTATAGCCATAAACAATCATATATATATTTATGCATATATGTATAATACATCAATTGTAATTAAATTCATACGCACTATAACTTTGGTGCGTATGTTGTATATATGTATGTATCCTGTATCCATGTGCGTATATATGAGTGTGTTGAACGCACCTTTATGCATAAATCACCGATAATACAATCAATCAAAGATAATTAATCATCTATTTTCTATATGTGCGTTCTGTATGTAGTATATATGTCTGGATTTATGGAACCAGTGCTAGTAAATATACGTCAAACACATATCACGCATATTATGTACTTATTTCTTGTATACATTATATACATATATAATATAGTTATATATGTATATATATACACATATTGCGAGTGGTACCTATATATGTATATTAAGATAGAAAACAATACATTTACTATATACACTAGTTGTTATTTCTACCCCATGTATCTGGCTATATTAGTGAACGCTTGGTTTGCTCTACCAAATATCGATCAGAGTTCCGCGGCTCGGCGAGAAGCGCACCTCATCGGATCGACGAGTATCGACTGTTCCTGTCAATATTTACTCAAAGCAGGCCCGGCATAAAGGAAATTTACTGAAAATTATCGTGCACGTTTTCAGACAAGCATATATATATATATATACATATATACAAATATGGCATCACGCAATTGCCTTACCCAATATCTTAAATACGAAATATATTACAAATAAAACAACACGCAAACATTACAGTTGTCTAATGTATTTAATAACGCTGCTTGTTGTTGACAGAAGTTGTTATAAGAATATCGTTTTTTTTTATTATATAGTGTTTTGTATATATACATTAGCTTATATATATTTATTTAATTTAGGGGTTGGTCACTTCCTTTTCTTTAGAATCTGTATTATAAATAGAAAATAATCCATAAGTTTGATGTCGTTTAGTGAAAGCTAAGAAGATTGAAGCTCAGAGGGCATTTGAGGGTCTTTTAGTTACCTAATTTTAACTCTAACTGAATATATGTATGTACAAGACAGTTAATAAATGAGGGTAATATACATTCGTAAAGCCTAATATGATAAACTTACATATGAATATTTTTTGAATATACACTAACAAACTTTTTTTATTTCATTTCAGGTGAGTCCATTGATTGTGACTTAATATTGCTTAAGTTTGTGTCAGGATAAATATAGAGTAAGAATATTTGATAAATTTTAAATTTATTATTTCTTTCAGACAATCTTTACATTTTTCGTATATATAACAATGCTAAGTGAGCCTCCAAGTTCAAAAATTAAAAAATTAAACATTTTAAGATTAAAGAAAACTCTTAGATTTTTTGGAAACAATATGCTTTACTTTAGACCTAAATCCCGTGTTTGTTTGATAATTTTTAATTCGGAATCTCGTAAAAATAGTTTCTAAATAATTTCACAGATGGCGCGGTATATTGTTAACAAAATTAAAATACGAGGTAAGAGAAGTCATTATTTTTCACAGGCATTTCTAATATTTAAGAGTCGGTAGAATGTTTTATTGATGATATATGCATTCGTTATGTGTTTCTTAATGATGATTTATTTAAAAGTGTAACTTTCTAAATTTATGTCGCAAATAAACAAAAACATTTAAAATATCATCTGTTTTTCTTCTCCACATAAAAAACCTATTTTTTTCCGAATATTTTTGTAAAAACAAACAATAAACACGTTGTAATACCAAAAAAAGGAACCCCATTATAAAATATAACAACGCCATTTAAATGGTAATTAAATGAATGCCATATATTGGATGCAAGATATTTTATTACCGGGATACCATTAAAAGGGATTAACCAACTGCTTCAATTGCGTCTGAATTAAAAAATATATTTTAGAAATGACATGCTTTGATATAATTTTGTAGATAGCAAGTATGGATAACTTATCAGAACTGAAATAACACAGTTGGCAGTTTATCTCATTTACTAACGTTTTTTACAAGCAATAGACATTATTCCCTAAAACAATAACTATTATTTGGGGTAGAAACTGAAGCCACATTTATTATTTTTATTGATTTTCATTATATTTTGCCACCCCTGTAATTTACATTCAATTTATTAACATATGTAAAGCTGTTACATATGCGCTGGTGACAGCGACTCAACAAATCGAATAATGCGTTTCTGAACATTTAATAAAAGATTTGGAATAGATATATTTTTAAATAACAAACAATGAGCAAGGTTGTTGCTAGGGGAACGTCAGAGGGTTCGAATTCCGCTAGATAGTATGTATTGAAAATAAGTAAATACTGTTATTTTCTCTTGCATTCGCCAGGTTAATACCAAATAATAAAAAAATGTTGTTATGAACTAATAACGGGCCATTAAACTAGTAAAAATTACAAATATAAATATAAAAAAAATATTTGCAATTTGCCCGTATTCTCCTAAAAATTAATATATATATATATATATATTTATATATATATATATATGTGTATCAAATCAAGAACATTGTATTTTACTTTTTACATTACATAATTCATTAAATTAGGGGACATTTAGAATTATTAGGCGGATATTAGGAAATGCAATTACCTGGATTCCTGGGAATCCCGAAAATATTTAGGAACCGGAATCGAAAATCGTCGGATCCGAAATATTTATTTTAGTCTCGGATCCGGATAATAAATATTAGGATTCCCAGACAAAAGTATCGTTCGTTTTTTTAATTCGTACTTATTGTTTTGATTGTATTAGATTAATTGCTTGATAAAAAATATTTAATATTTGTAATTTTTGAGAGAATTTTGAGAATTTGTATGCAGATATAGTAAGCCTAAAAGTAAAATACACTTACTACGTTGTTATGAAAGCAAGAATCGATTTTTTTAAAATATAATAAAAGTTTTATTAACAATGTTTTACCAAAAGCCAATTACAGGTTTCTCCAGCTTCATTTGTATTTTGGGTTTTTAATGATTTACAATATAATTTGAGATTAAATTTTTGTGATTTCTATTAAATCTCCCTTTTTTTAGATTTTTTTTAAATTGTAATGGAATTAAAAAAAAAAACATTTTGAATAAATGTTTGATTAAAAAAAAACACCCAAAGCTTTTAGTGTGTTTTTCTTATTATATTTTTTTAAATAAATTACATTTAGGTAGAAATAAATTCGATTATCGGTTCCTGTTTATATTCCCGGGATTGCATTTCCTAGCGGATATTAAATAATTATTAGAGACTAATTTTTAATTATTGTGCGTTTTTTTACTTCAGAGCATAATATTTTTCTAGAGCACAATATTTTTTCTGTTTTTTAATAATTTTTTTTTATTGGAAAACGATAAACTTTGTAATTTTATTGGCATGATTGCACATAGGTGGAGCCTATATAATTTGAAATAATATATTAAAATGTAAATGTCAGATTTTTTTTAAATTTATTAATACAAAAAATATTTTTTTTTATTAATTTCGTAATACCACAATAGCCACAAGTCTTTAAATACCCCATACAGAAATTCTAATTTAATTGAATAATCCAAACTGGCAATAAATCGTTTTACTCCATACTACAGTTTCATGATAATATTAATGAAAATAAGATAACAATAAAAATTCCAATCGATTTGCAAATCGTTACAAAAAACACACTTCCAAAAACCGCACCTCGCATGTCTCTAATCCCTTAACATTTGCGCTGCGCCCCACCACAAAATCATCATAACATGTCAAAGACACAAGTACTCCAAAAACAAAACAACAAAAAAATGCATATACACTCAAGCACACTCGCACGTATATGTATAAGTATATGTTTATATATAATATACTACAACCAAAAGAATTTCCCTAAATCACAGTCAAATTACACACAAAACGAGAGACGACAAAAAAGTATGTAAATACACACAATTGCTGCTGCTGCTCCTGTCTCGGTATGTGTGTATGTACGGGTATATCGTAATACATTTTATATTTGTATATATGTATATATATATATTGCAATATTTTCTGGTGTGTATAAGTGTGCTCTTATACACATATATCATACATATATATAGGTGCTATATACACAAAAATCGGCGTGTACAATCCTTGAGCAGCCTAAACCTCCCTGCTGCTGGTGCTGCCTTGCGCTGTCATTGCCGCTGCTGCGTGTACGGGGTGCGGGAAGCGCCCTTCAACCCTCTTCCGCCTAACGCGTGCGCGTACGCCAGCGCATATCTTCGCCCTAGCTCGACATTGTTGTGTACAATAAAAATGTGTATACATAAATTCTGGTAATTGTGATATGCAATTTATATGTCGACTCCTCTATACACATATTCGTGTGTTTTTCAGTGTGTGTGTGAGTACACACTGTGCGACACTGAATGCGCGAGCATGTGTGTGCATGGCTCTGTGTCAACTCTGCGCTCACGACTGAACAAAATGCTGAATAAGTCACGTGGAAAAACGTTGGCACGCGTGCGAACACAAACACACACACACACACATGGATATATATTTTCCCGACTGCGCGTGAGTTTGCGCGCGTGGGCCATGTGAGCGAGAGCTCACCAGTCTATAGGCACGCATGAATATATGTGCTCCTGCTCTCCATATATATATATTTTGAATACCTCGTGCCTGTGCGCACCCACACAATTGCATCACACTCGCGCAACTCACGCGGCGGCAGCAGTAGCATTAGGGGTTGCGCGACGGTGCGGCGGCGGCGCCGGCGGTGTATTTCTTTCAACGCACTTTACCGCGTGTGCGATCTTCACGTATTTCGCGCAGGGGAGGCTATATGTATATATGTATTTATGTCCTCTTAGAGCAGTACAACCCTCTGTATAACTTCCGGTAAATGTTTCCACAAATGTGTCTTCTCTGCTCTCGCTTTCTCCAGTCTAGCCACCCCTCATTTTCTCTTCAGTGTGTGTGCGTGCGTGCGTGTTCTCCAACGTGCGCACGCCCCCACCCGAACGAGAGGCATTTACCCCTTCGCATTTTCACGGTGACGGACTCAGCCCGGACGAACACCGTGCACAGTTTGCCATTCGCTTTTAAGCGCCTGTCGAGTTTGCATCGATTTACCGTCCTGTTCACCCTTATTCATACAAGAGTTCAGTAGACACCCGTTTCTAAAGTTGTTCTCTCTCAAGCCAAAATTCATACCGAATCCTACGCTGTCATTGAGTGTTTCTGCTAGGTCGCAGTCAGTAGAGCAAAGTGCAAAGTTGTTGTCAGTTATCAGAAAAAAATATAACGGAATTCCGCTAGATATTTTGAGCAGCCCACCCCCACGCGCGCGTACACATAGATAAATCTAAATAGATATATAGTCAAGCAGTGTATTTGTTCGTTAATCGCGAGTGTTTTTTGTGTTTTTTCCCATCCCCGTGTGTGTATACCGGTTGTATATATCTCGTTATATCTATATATACATTACATCGTAGCTAAATCAATCTTTTGCTAATCTCTAAATCGCGTGCATCGTGCGTCGTTTAGAATCAAAGTCATATCAGTGGTCTACGAGTGTGCGTGTGCCAGTATCTCTGTGCGTTTGTCAAGTGGTCATTCTTCCTCAAGAGTGTCTGTGGTATATAAGCTAAATCGCGCGCGCGCTTTTCACCCAGTGTCAACACCGCCACTTAAGTCAAGCTAATTCTATATCTCTACTGTGTGTCATTGTGCTCTAAAAAACAACACGCACCACCCTAACACACGCAAAACATCAACTACGCAACATCACTGCTCTCGTGTTGATTTTCCTGTGTAACGACGCGGGAAAACATAAATAGTTACAAAAACGCACGCACGCACACAAACGAACCGTTCGTTTGTTATTTCGCGCCCTTAGTGATTCACAAACAGCATCACCATTTTTGGAGTTAATCTGTACCACGTTAAAACCTCCGAAATTTTTCCGTCTCCCTCGATAAAGGAGCAGGCACAGCCGAGCATCAAAAAACTCGTAGTAAGTATATTATTTATTTTTTTGAGTTTTTCTTTCTGATTGCTTTGAGAAGATTTACGGATTTTTGAGATTTCTCGCGTAGTCAATTTTGAGTGGTGGTTTTTTCTTCAAGAAACGCGTGCGAACCAAAAATGAATGTTACACGTGTGCGTGTTTGTGAAATAAGTGTCATCGATTTTCGTCAAAACACGCACACTACGTTTTCCCGTTTCGTAATTTTCACTATTTTGCCGCCAACGCCTGATTGCGTTCGAGCACAGTGCGTCCGTGCCGGATATTTTAACGCCGCTTCTCGAAGAAAGAACACCGAAAGAAAGTGTGTTAAACTTAATTAACACAGCACAATAAAAAGACGACCGTCCGACGCACCGTTCTTCTTTTTTATGTGTGTGTGTGTGTGTAACTGTACGGGTGAGGGTTGAATCGGATTCAGTGGAGCGCAGCCTAATGGATAAAAGTTGATGGGAACGCAAGTGTTTGAAGCGCAAGGTGAAAGAAAAGTGTATATATGAGCTGATATATATATATATATAAATATATTATATATATATCGCTTAAGAAGGGTTGTTTTTGTGTGTTCTATTTCTATGGATGTCTTCCTAATGGTTGGAATTCTAGAGTTTTTTTTGCTCTCTCGTAAGGAAGTGATTTTCGAAAGGGTCAGGGAGACAAAAATAACGACTTGATGGTTGAGATCATCTCACATTTCTGTCCCAGAGTTTTGCAATAATTGGCGACACGCCAATGAAACCTGTTTTTGAGCTATACATACCTTTTTAGCCAATCGCGGTGATAGTTTCAATGATTGAATTATTGTATTTCAACTTTTTAAATTTATTTTAAATAATCTTTATAAATGACGGACTAATTTTATCTTGATTGTGTTTATCAGATTTTGTTTTAATTTGGTTATTTTTACTAGTTGGTATTATATGTTTTCAATTTTATTACGATTTACTGAATTTACTCGAAAACCGAATAGTAATTCTAAACTGTAAACAAATACTCTGAAAAAATTATATTAAATCTTGATAAAAAAACATTGGTGTCAGTAATAACATTCGTTGCTTTTTAAAAAAAAACAGAAGTAGAGACTATATATTAAATGATCGCCAAATTGAAAAGTAACCTTGATAAAAATAATTATCATAAATTTAAAAACATATATTTCTGGGAAAGCTATTTCATGTCGTTGCTTCAATTTAGCTCGCGAGAATTTTGATCTCGTCTTTTTGTCTGT
>JAAAKO020041251.1:0-12116 GCA_010015015.2 Bolitophila cinerea
CTGTACTTCTGGACGGCGGCCTTGATGAGACGCACGGCGTTCAGGTTGTTCTCTTCCTTCTTCTCGAAGACGGACATTTGCACGGTGGCAATTCCGAAGTCTGAACAAGTAATGATATTTTATTACTATATTTTTCACACTTGTCATTGAAATTGAATACTCACTCTTGACGGTCTGCATGATGAACGGGTTTTGTGGTTTGGTAAAACAAATTAAAGAAATTACTTGTTAGATCGTCAAGTGCTTGCGACTAGATGATGCCTTCTGTTGGTTTTGCTGAGATTTTTATACGTTTTCGGCAGATCTATAATTGTTTTTGTTTTTTAATTAATTTGAACATATTTCAGATTATACGTGTTTTTTTAATAATACTGATTAAAATTGTTATGAATGCATACGTTTTTATAAAAGTCAGAGGTCAACTATAGCGATATGTATACCTTGCAATTGTGTTATCTTCTGTGTGGGAGATACCGCTTTTTAATACATACAATGTATGGTGCATCATAATATTAATCCAATATTGTAAATGTATTTCTTAGAAGAGTATGCATTTTTTATGTTAAATAAACTAAGAGGAAGATTGGTCAAGCTGTTTGAATAGAATAGTACTTAAGCGCATATGTTCTTCTTTAAAAAATCCTGCTGCGTTGCCCAGCGCAAGCATTAAAAAATCAAAAAAGGTCGTTGTGCAAAAGTTCATCCTTCTGGTTCTTGTTTCACATGAACGAAAGTCAGTGGGATTAAAGTCGAAGAGTTGTATTTTCTACTGTAGTGTGATCAGCATACGAGAAACACAAACGGAGTATACAAAAACCGTCAAATCATTTTGTCGGTGTGATTACTCCAAAACCGACGGAAACGGAGAAACAGTAAAACTGTTGACCAAGAAAATATCTGTCTATTTATAATATATAATAATAATGTAATATTTATCAGGCACATTTTTTTATTAAATAAGTTTTTGACAGAACAAACCAATTAGAAGTGGTCATTTCTAATAATTTATCAAAAGCTTTCCGGATAATTAATTTGGATGCCATTTGAGATTAGCTGTGGAACATTAAAAAAACGATAGTCTAAAACAAAAAAACCTTTAGGTGGATATTTTTAATTAAATATGAATGGTCTTAAAAAAGATAATTTAGAATTCCTAAGAAGCAATTTGGGAATATTTTGGAGCTTAGTCAAAAAAAGATATTTCTTCCTGTAAAATTACTTTTTCTTCAAACAAAATCAGTTGAAATGGACATTTTTTTTAAATTTCGATCGATGGCTATAAAGTAAAAATAATTTGGAAGTCGTACGAAGCCATTTAAAATTGCTGTGGAGCATATGAACAATTGCAGCACGACCACATGTTTTTTTGTCCCTCACGTCATCTGACAGAGATATCTAAAACACGGTCCGATTTCTCTTTCGGCGGAGTTCAAAATTCCGTTTCAAGTGATGCCAACCATTTTTAAATTGAAGTGGAGAAACAAAAAAACATATAAATCCAAAATATTGGGATGCCAAACGCTTAGCATCTAATGTCAATGCTAACACGCCGATTTTGGTTGTAAAGAATCAAAATCTTAAAAGCATATAGAAATATTCCATTGCTTAATTTTTGGCATCATGCTACCGAGTGAAGAAACTAGCCCTAACTGACTCAGGGCTATTATATTTATTGTATAGCCTCCTATTATGATTTTAAAGACGTTCCAGCATTCCAGAGTCACCTTGGGCTATTATTAGTATCTAATAATAATTTTAAATTTTGGTATAATATTATATAAAAAAAATTGTTTATATATATCAAAATTTATATTTTTCACAACCGCGGTTATAATTTAACACGCATTTAAAAAAACATTTTTTTTCGGCTAACAATAATCTGCCAAGAATTGTACAAAAATAAAATCAATATTGCCACAAAAAAAACAGTTTGCCCAAAATAAATTATAAAACATTTTTATTTTGTAACAAAACTGTATTCATGGTATAAAAAAATGATTTACGAAAAAAAAAACTTTGGGTATATTTTTTAAATGCATCATCCATCAGATCAATTTATTCGACTAACTAAGGACGGTCTAAATCATAATACGCATTAACAGCGACGTCCTACAGTGCGTACAAAAGAAGCCATTGCTACTGTAAAGCGTAGCGAAGAGGAAAACCCGAATCAGTGTATCCGCCATCGTGCATATAAATTTGATATGATTATATCCACTTTATGGAACATTTTGCCAAACCTAACAACTTGTTAGGTTAGTTCACGAATCTGAATAAGCCCAAAACGAGATTGCCGTTGATCCCGATTTTTATAAGAGAATTTTGTTTAGCGATAAGGCTCATTTTTGGTTGAATGGCTACGTCAATAAACATTTCGTTCCTCAATTGAACAACCATGTTGTGCAGGAGCTGTGGTTTTAACAAGACGGCGCAACATGACACAGCTTGTGCCACAATTGATTTACTGAAGGAAACGTTTGGTAACCGCATAATTTCACGTTCCGGACCCGTGAATTGGCGTCCAAGATCTTGCGATTTAACGCCGCTAGACTATTTTCTTTGGGGATATGTGAAGTTGCTAGTCTCCACTGATAATTCCAAAACGATCGACCACTTGGAGGACAACATTCGCCGCGTTATTGCCGATATACGGCCACAAATGTTCGAAAAAAGTGATTGAAAATTAGACCTCTAGATTAGATTACGTACGAGCCAGCCGTGGCGGTCATATGCAAGAAATCATATTTAAATTATAATGCCAAAAGATTATCTTTTAAATAAAGTCAATTTCATGTTATTTTTAGAATTCATCCTTGTTTGATTCGATTTCAAAGTTCTATAGATATAAAAAAAAGCACTCTTTATATGCAAAAATGCAAAATACTTGTAAAGTCATGTTTTGCTATTTTTCCTTAATTTTCACATTTTTGGTTTTTTAAATCTAAATTTACTGTACAAATTTAAAACTTGTCTATAGAATTGAATTTAAAATTAAAAATAGTACGTATTTTATGCCTCTTTTCAACATCAAAAATAACATATTTTACTGAAATACTTGGTTTTAGTGGGATAAAACTATTATTTATACTTTGAAAACAAGAAAATTTTAAAATATTATTTAAAATACTTGAATTCTTTTTCTTCTTCGAAAAACTTGTATAGCAAGAAAATACTTATGGCAGCACTGCTCTCCAGACAGCACAAACTGTTTTGAAGATTTGCAGACATTTCCATACAAAAACACTTTATCGACTAGCTCGGCCTGGGAGCCTATTAGCAGGCAATTTACGATGTTTTATGACAGAAATAAAATAATATTTAAGAAAAGTACCAAAAACGTACCGGAATGCTGTGTTTTATGCTCAGCAGGGCTGTAGCGGATAAGTCAGAATATTTCCGCCCGAAACGTTCAAAAAAAATATGTTTGATATAAACATTGGCCTGATTAGGCTTAGCTGTCCATACATATATTGATTTATTGGGAAATTCACCCTCCCGAAAGAAGGTAGGCATGCAGGCCTCGAAAGTTGTCCATGCTAGGGTTAAAGGAGAGGTTCTCCTGGTTGGTCCTCATTTTTTTAACATTCAAAATTGTGATCGGAAAATTGTATTTATGGCAAATTGTCCGCCAGGCATAATTTTATATACATATTTGTCAACATATATCAAAAATGTGTCCAAAAATAGTTGTTTTAATTTGGCATAATAGAAAATCATAATTGAATAAAAACTCCCGCAAAAACTTAAGAAGAAATGTATCAATCCTGTTTCGGTCAGTCGTTTTTCGGACAACCAAATCATTCGGCCTATAGTGTATTGGACGATCGAGATTCGGCCATTCGCAGTACAATCATATTGTATGGTCTAAAAACAGCTTAAATCGCATAAACCGCGAGAAAGGACAAGCGTCCAATAATCGTTTCTTGAAAAGCTGCGAGACGCAAAGATGAACGCGGTTAATCGGGCGCGCGCAAATGCTCACACACGAATTCACAATCAAATTATATATGCGCGCACACACACACACGCATCAATCACACTACGTTGGCACGTGCCAATTTACCTATTAAAAATGATTAACAATTTTACTGTTGAAACCCATAATTTAACGCAGGCGCTCGCACTCGCGAGGGCTCTCTCGTCGTCGATATACATAAATGCGTGCAGTATTTTATGCATCACAATGCACATTGCACATTGCACATTGCAGATTGGACGCGTGTGCGCTTGTTGTTAAACCGTTACATATTATATACACATAATAATATTTTATTGTGCTATGCAATCGCCGGTAAGTGTTATTAATCGAATATGTGAAAAATAAATCGCAATCGTTGGGCGCGCTCACCGTGCGATATTGTATATATATATATATTTTCTCTCTCTCTCCTTTGGATTGCCTTGAATTTTGCGCTCGAGCATAAAATAATAAATGGGTTACGTTCGAAATGATGATATGCATTTTGAGTGCACATGCACTCGCGTGTGTATATTATGATAAAATATAGCGAGCCCATATATAATGTGCGCCCTCACAAAAAAAAAACTATATTCCAATCGCCCTGTGCAGACTCTCCACGCATACGTCTCCACGGTCCACGCGGCCGACCGCCGAAGAACGTGAGCGGCGCGGCGCGGGCATCTTGCGCGTGCGCCTCCAAGAATATATGGAGCAATTTGAAATGCGCGCGCCTATATGTATGTTCAAGGTCCAAGGACAGGTATATGCGCACAGAATATACCATAGCATATTATATTAAAATGTATATATAGGTATATTTTAGATACTTTGGTATGTTGTGTGCCTTTTCCATTTCAACGTTCGTGGAGCAATCAATCTTTTCCGCTTATCAGTTTATAATTCTGCTATGCACACACAAATACATACACACACACACGCAGACACTTTTATATTGTCTCGCTCCCACTGCCTCTGATCCCGCAGTGCACACACACACACACACGCACACATGATAAAAATCGCTCATCTATCTCCTATGGATATTTTATATTGCAATTTATGGTCTGTTACATCACAACTGTTAAAACAGCTTTATGAGCTGCGCAGCTCGTCTATAAATATAAACATAATACACATTTTAAAAGCGACGCAAATACACATTTGAAGAATATATATATGTATAATATAATGCTCCATGCCCTACATACAGGGTGTTCAAATTAGACGGTATATAGAAGAGTTACAGTGGTGTCTCTGGTCGAATTTTGATTGGCCAATCGTAATTCGGTCTATCGTACCATTCGGCCAATCCTGATTTGGCCAATCTAAATTCGGCTAATTGTTATTACGCTGTGGGAGTGCAGGTAAACTATTAAAACAATTATATTTATTTTAACTTAAACTTTTATTAAACTATATATATATTCACTTATAAACTATAAAAAGTAATACAGCGGATTCAGGACGTGTGTTGACTGTGGCGTCGGGTAACGTTGTGTGTTGTCTGCTTCCTATTTCCGCTTGTTATTCAGCGCCATTCCACGCGCTGACATTTTACTCAGCACGGCTGCGTTCAGAGTAATCGCAGCAGCTTGAAAGTGTCAGTTGTCAGTGAGCTGCTACAACGTCAATCGTAACATTCGGCCTATCGTACAATTCGGTCAATCGTGATTCGTCCAATCTAAATTCGGCTTATTGTAATTAGCCAATCGTACCATTTCGCCAATCGTGATACGGCCGATCGTATAATTCGGCCAATCGTACCATTCGGTCAATCGTGATTTAGCCAATCGAAATTCGGCCAATCGTATCGGTCGGCCAATCGTATCATTTGACCAATTATATCATTCGGCCATTTGCACCATTCGGCCAATCGAAACTCGGCCAATCGTAATTGGGCCAATCGTATCATTCGGCCAAAAGTGATACGGCCAATAAGATTTGTACATGTGTTTCGATGTGTGTGTGTGTATGTGTTTTTGGGGGAAATGAAGTATTCGCTGTGTTTGTCTTTGTTGTTTTTTGTTGTTTTCGGGCTTTTTGGTTAAGAATATAAGATAACTGACAAGAAAATATATTTTAGGCGCAACAGAAACAAAATATTTGCAAAAACGAGGCCCATAAGTTTAAAACTGTTAAGTATGTAAAATGTTTTCTCAAAGTTACTATATAGTATTATAATAATTGGCATACAATTGTCTAGAACTATAAAAAAAATACCAAGGTCATATCATATAGAACGTAAATCTCAAAGGACACTAATTTTTAAATTGAAATCTGACGGGAACTGGAATTTTGTACAAATGTGTGTAAGAGCAATTGTTATGCAGTAGCGCAAGTCTGTGATAGGCGTCCTTCAAGGAATGCGGCGCAGTCGGATTTTGTGGAATTAACAAATTTGGACACTATATACTGTCGAAAATATTATTTAACCTCATTTTTTATACATCTGTGCATCGACATGTACACATAATCTTAAAAATTGACAGATCGGTGTCCAAACCCTTTTACGAAAGCGCCTCTGGTGAGCATAAACGATCCCTATACCGATCGAGTTGTGTCGGGATTAACGACTTTTTAGCGTGAGATAGTTTAACTAAGTTTAACGTGGACATTTTAAAGTGGAACATATTTACGTTGGATATAATAACGTGGAAATTGTTTTATCGTAGTCAGTTTGAGGTTGTGATTTTACGTAGCGACTATATAAGTTGCGACCATTGGGGTTGATTACGACCGACATCAAAGTAGTTAGGATTGCGTTATGACAGAACTGTCCCTAACTGCGATTATGATAAATGTCAGTTGGAAATGAATCCTTAAATCGGACAATAGTTAGTACTTTTTACGTCAAAATTTAAGCAGTGCTCTTTGGCTCTGCTTACAAGCACACATTCACACAAATGCATATGCATATATGGTGTTGTTGTTGTATAATCCCTAACTTTGTACGCGTGTGTGTGTAGATGTTTTCCACACAAACTGAAAACTAGGAAAAAAATGGGGAAAACCCCATTTATCAAAATATTGACCCGATGGCAATCCCCCGCTAAATATATACGATTCTGGTGTATGGGAGCTAGCGAAAATCGATTTGGGTGACTGAACGACAAAAACATATCCGTGCTCTAGTTTTTGTTGTGTTGATGTTTTTTTTTCAAAATCAAGCAAAAGAAACATCAACAACGCAGCATCAACGGCGGCAACGCAGTGTTTTAGCCGTCGCTGATAAACGCGTAAGGTGACGTTCGTCATAATCCCAATATGCTTACTGTTCACTCCTTTTAATCCGTAAGGACAATCCTTAACTTTTTTGACTTCGGTCGTAATCAACCCTATTGTGACTTTTTACCGTTTTGACTATTTAGAAGTGATGACAAAAAAGCTCAAGTGATCATGAAAAGCAAACCGCTGCAGAATAGTTAGAAAGTCAAAAATCAAAAAAGTCGAAACTTTAAAAATTCGCAAACATAAAAAGTCGAAACGCTAAAAGTCGCCACCGTAAAAAAGTCGACAATTTTATTAAAAGTCGCTACGGTTAAAAGTCGACATGTTAGAAAAAACACAACGTGAAAAAGTCACCACGGTAAAAAGTCGCTGCGATTGTTGTGAGTTTTTAACGTTTTGATTATTTAACGTTACAGTTTAACGTGATGACTGTTAACTTTTTACGGCGGTGTACATTTTGCTCAAAAGCTCAAGAAAAGCTAAGAAGCTCAAGAAACTTTAAAAAGTCGAACCGTTCAAAAGTCGAATCGTTAAAATGTCGTAACGTTAAATTTCGTTGTGTTACAAAGTCATAACATTCAAAATGAGCAAAGGTAAAAGTCGTAACATTAAAAAGTTCAACGATCAAAAGTCAAAACGTTAAAAGTCAAAACGTTAAAAGTCAAAACGGTAAAATGTCGTTACGTTAAAATGTCGGTACGTTAAAATGTCGTTACGTTCAAAAGACGTAACATTAAAAGATAACAACAGTAAAAGTCGTAACATTAAACGTTAAAATGTCGTTACGTTAAGAAGTCGTAACTTTTAAAAATAGCAACAATAAAAGTCGTAACATTAAACAATCGGAACATTAAAATGACGTTACGTTAAAATGTCGTTACGTAAAAAGTCGTACCATTAAAAATAAGCAACGGTAAAAGTCGTAACTTTAAAAAGTCGAATCGTTTCGATAAAAAGTCGTAAGATTTTAAGTAAAAGTCATAGCATTTAAAAGTCACAACATTTAAAAGTCACAACATTTAAAAGACCTATCGTTAAAATGTCGCTACGTTAAAAAATTGTATCAATAATAATTAGCAACGGTAAAAATTGTAACATTAAAATTCGCAACGTAAAAAAGTCGAAACGTTAAAAAGTCGAAACGTTAAAATGTCGTTTCGTTAGTGTCGTTACGTAAAAAAGTCGTAACATTAAAAAATTACCGAAAACTTTATTCTTTCATCAGTCCTTTATTTCTTTCAATGATTATTTTATCAGTAGAAATCTTTATTAAAATTTTGTAAAAAATAAAAACAAAAAATTAACCCTGATAAATCTTATTAGAATAATTATTTTGTACTAAATGTCGAATAAAAAAAAATTAGTAATTAATATAAATCTCACAGTAATTTAATATATTAATTTATAAAATTTGCACTAGAATTTTTAATTTAATAAAATGTTATTATGTTTCACTAGACGTATCTGTGGATAGGGTACTGCAACAATATTGATGTACATTTTTTTGAATGTACGCTTTTTTTGACGCTTCGCGTTGTTTTTACAAAAAGAACAAAAATCAATAAATATACAAATTAAAATTCAAAAAATGTAGCTAATAAGCTAAATGGCAATTCGACTTAACGGCCAATCGTCTAAACGGCCGTTCGGCCTAACAATTATTCGGCTTAATAACAATTCGGCTAAATGGTATTCGGCCAAGTGGCATTCGGCCCAATGGCATTCGGCCAAGTAGCATTCGGTCCAAGTATCATTCGGCCCAATGGAATTCGGCCAAAATGCTTTCGGCTAAATGGGTTTATAAGCTTACGAGGCAATTGTGCCTCTTTTTCACCTGTTGGGGCTTAGCGACCCCACGGAGCCGAATAAAGTAAAGGTGGAACCATACTGGGCGCTTAGGCTTTAGGACTACCCCCGGTACCACCGATACGACCGATTATTTGTAGTCGACCGCTCGGGAAAAACCCGTATAACTACTCGTCCAAATATTGTCTTGACCGAGGGGATTAACACCGATGCCCTTTACAATTAATGGTAGTACGGGGGTGGGGGCCCAGGTGAGCATGCTTGCATGTTTTCCTCCCTACCATTTGGTTGAGAGCCTATCTCGGCTGAAACGTACTGGCTGCCACGTGTTCAACACTTAGATACCCTACACATTTTTGTCTAGGGTGCTCATTCGAGCTGTCCTTTCAAGGTTTTATTATCAATAAAGCGACGTAAAATAGAGTCTGAAGAGTCAAATCAGCATTAGCTGTATATATATATATTGTACTTAGTTGAAAAGTATTAACTTCTTGGAAAGTACGTCCAGAAAATAAGAAATGGTGAGATAATATGTTAAGAAAAAGGAGCAAGTGTTAAGTTGCAGTCACTATTAGATCATACAGAAAAGAAACTGATATCACCAATACCTAGAGAAGAGCTGGATAAATATGCCGGAAAGGACCTAGTTCTTCTCATCTCTATGGCTTCCTTAAATTTATTAGTACAAACATCAACCTTGTGGGTAAATCCAAGGCCTTTATCAACTGCAGATTGCAGACCAATCTTCAGCTTCTTGTAACATTTGCAAAGCTACTCTATAGGTAATGAATATGGACTTAATTGATTTTCTTATTTGCAATGAAGACAACTATAAATTTGGATTATCAACTTTACATTGCTGGATAAGATTTATGGAATGTATTCTTCATATTGGTTACAACATTACGTAAAAAAGGATGGGTTTCCAGGAATTTAAAGGATAAAAAATTGATTCTTGCAGCGTTTCCTCACTGTGACAGTCAAGCCTGGTGGTTTTGTGAAAAACCCGCATCTTCTGTGCTCATCAGTGGCTTAGACATTTTTTTGATGCCACTAAACATTGATGGGCATTTTGCTTTTCCATTTCTTGCAATAATAAAAACCATACGAATTAAATTATATTTTTAAATAATTACCAAGTATCAAATTTTACCTTGACATCATCCATCTGCATACGCCGCAACGCAATTGATTCTTGCAGCGTTTCCTCACTGTGACAGTCCGGTCGGGTGGTTTTGTGTGGCTTTGTTTTTGGGCATACTTAGTTGTACCGACGTTATTTCACATACTATCGACACTGGCAGCGCGTCTCCCATTAAGCAACGGCAGTATATTGTGTCCCCCTATTTGCAAGCCGATATAGACAAGGAAATCGATAGATTATTAAGTATTGGGGTTATATATTCCTGTCCTTCAAGTGCGTGAAATAATCCAGTTATTCTCGGTCACCCTGAAAGACGCGTACCCTGTGCAACAAATAAATCGAATTCTAGGGCGGTTAGCCGGAACAAAAGTATTGTCCTCCATTGATTTCTCCGATGCTTTTCTCCAGGTACCCTTAGATAAAGAGTCACAACCAAAAACGGCATTTTCGGTAAGCGGCAGAGGGTACTTTGCGTACGCCCGGATGCCATTCGGCTTATGTAACAGCGGGGCATCGTTATGCCGTCTCGTCGATAAAGTAATTGGGTGTGACCTTGAGCCTAAAGCTTTTGTTTATCTCGATGACATAATCATCGCCACGGAAACCTATGCTGAACATTATGAGGTCCTTCGTAAAATTGCTAAACGGCTGACGGATGCTAATTTAACTATCAGTGTTTCAAAGTCGAAATTTTGCATGAAATCGTTAAAATATTTGGGTTATATCGTGAGCGCAGGGGGTATTAGTCCGGATCCAGCAAAAATCGATAGCATAATTAATTATCCGGCACCTAAGACAGCTAAAGACGTTCGGCAGCTGCTCGGCATCGTGGGATGGTATCGACGGTTTATACCCCAGTTCGCTACTATAACGGCCCTGTTGACGGATTTGTTGAGAAGAACAGGATATTCAAGTGGACTCCAGGTGCCGCTGATGCTTTCGAAAAGGTAAAACACGCGTTGATCTCAGAACCCATATTGTCTAATCCAGATTATTCTTTTCCGTTCATAATTCAGTATGATGCTTCTAATTATGGGATCGGAGCTGTCTTGCTTCAAGGTGAAGGGGAAGAGGAGCGAATAATATAGTACTTCAGTAGGAAGCTTTCGTGTGCAGAGCAAAAATACCAGACAACCGAGAAAGAGTGCTTGGTGGTAATAAACGCAATCGAGAAATTTCGTCCGTATGTAGAAGGGGTGAAATTCACCGTTATAACAATTCGTTTCCAATGAGTTCCGGGAATTGCTGAGTGTCTTCGATGTGAAATTATGGCTAACCTCGCGCTATCACCCCCAGTCTAACGCGTCAGAAGCGGCGAATAAAACGATAGGAGTCTCTATCAGAGCTTACATAAAAGGAGACAAGCATCGAGATTGGGACAAACACCTACAGGAGATTGCATGTGCCATGAACTCTGCGACTCACACAAGCACGCGGATGTCGCCATACTTCATTAATTTTGGGCAAAATATGATGCTATCGGGCAAAGATTATGAGGTAGCTAGTTCAGAGGAGGAATTCAACACGAAAAATCGCATAGAACACTTTAAAAGAATTCGTGATTTAGTTGCCAAGAATTTGCGACTAGCATATGATCGAGGAAAATCTCGGTATGATCTCAGAAGTCGCCCAATATCGTATAAGGTTGGAGAAACGGTATGGAAAAAGAATTTTACTCTATCGGATGCAGTTAAAGGAATCTCAGCGAAGCTTTCACCCAAATATATAAAGTGCACGGTTAAAAGGAAGGTAGGGACTAATAGAATGAATTGAAGGATCAATACGGAAAAGATGTAGGTATTTTCAGCAGCCAACACCTAAAACAAGACCACTGTTTTGTATTGTCTATCAACTATATATATATATATATATATATATATATGTATATATAAGTTAAATTATTGCTAAGCTATGGCCCAGTCGAGTTTGTCTCCTGGACACCACAAATCGAAAACACGTTTTATTCGGAATACCTTT
>JAAAKO020041262.1:0-12116 GCA_010015015.2 Bolitophila cinerea
ATTTTCCAACTGACATTTATCATAATCGCAGTTAGGGACAATACTGTCATAACGCAATCCCTAACTACTTTGACGTCAGTCGTAATCAACCCAATTAAGAAATATTTTATGAAATTTGTTACAATAGCTTTAATGTTATGGACCAAAATATATGAAAAACGACGATTTTTTCCAAAATAATAATTGAAAAATCACTCTATTGCCATTCAAAAATATAAAACGTCAAATTGTATTTAGTTTTTTTTTGTTTATAATTAGATTTCAGGCTAATTAGAAGGTATTAAGGAGCCATTATTGCTTAAAACTAATAAAAGGTAAATATAAACAATCATATTCAAAAATGGATATTTAATAAAAGAAAATATTTACAAACATTTCGAAAGAAAAATATATATTTTAGTTATCACATAAATTAAAAATGTAATGAAGAAGACTTATTTACAAAAAAAGGTAAATGACAAAATATACCTTGTAAATATCTCCCATAATCTATTTCTCCGTTCTTAGCTTTATGTTTTTTGTTAAAAAAGAAGAATGTGCATTAGCGATTGTTATTATGTCCAAAAAAGGTAATGGGGTTTTTTCATCATGCCAAATATAATACAGCTATTAGTATTAATTAAGGATTATAACGTAGACTTAAAACCCTTTAAAAAAGGGTGAGGGACTCACCGAGAACAAATTTAAAATATTGATCAAGAAGCAAAATATAATATTTTTATTTTATTTTTAGAACGCTTGTGGCGTTTGTGCATTGATGCCCACTTGTTTTCAGTTAATTAGATATTGTTAAAGCTAGCAAAATATTTTAATTTTTACATATTTAGCCTTATTGCGCAAAATATTTTAATTTTTAAATATTTAACCTAATTCACAAAATTTTACGATGATATGTTTTTCGTTCCGAATCTGGTTTTGCATCCGTGGATAGAAGATATGACAAAGACTGCAGTATAAAATTGTAAGTCTCTCATCCCGATAAACTATGGGATTTTGTTATATTTTACAAAATAAGTTTTACAGGTTTTTCTATTGGATTTTGGATTTTCATATTAAATTATAATTCAGCATTTTAATTGTTAGATACATAAGAAAATAAAAAAAAAATCTTGTTTATTTATTAAACATACTTAATCAGGGCAAGAGGTTCTTTTTTCTAATGAGTGATTGTAAAACATATGTAAGGCCTTGCAAAAAAAATATTAAAAGTGAGCAGGGATTACCCTTTTTTATTTCGATTAAATACATAGACCGGACACAATGTAATATAGCTAGAGAGCATCATTAATACAATAATTATAAGCTGGTATTTGTAGGACATCATTTCAATGTTCGGTGTACACCCGCAACAAAAGATTCGTTGACCTCTTTTATTTTAATAAAAAATATATATATATATATATAAAAAACAAATTATTCGCTGTCATACGTCCCTCGATTGTAAAATTTGAATAATTCAAATGCAACAAGTTTCACATCCAATTACCGCCCGAGAAATAAATTCGATTCGTATTCAGATTTATAGATTCACATAGATTACACGGCGTGCGTTTGGAGGGGGAGGGGGGGCATTGGTGGCGGACGAACGGCTGCCACATAATTTATTCACAAATTCCACGAGAATATGTCTGGTTGTGTAAAATAAATTGTAAATCCATATCATAGACGTAAATATATTTATATTCATGGTATATACACAAATCACGTATGTTGTATTTTGTATATATATATATAAATTTACATTGTATTGATCACAAATATGTTGCGTTTCAATCAAAATTCGGAAATTCCATTATCCGGATAACTTTTCAACCAAATTAATTTAAATATATTGTATGTGTGTGCGTGTGTATATAGCTATATGTCTCTCTTACACATACACACACACACAAACGCCAGCTCGGATAATTTATTCAAATCCATTTTCCGAGAATCCGCTCAACTTGCGCGCGTTCATTGTGTATCCGCTGTATACAATTTGAAGCGATATGCACCGGCGCGGCGCGTATATATATACACGTATTATATACACATTTATATTTATAGTTTGTGTAATAACAATATATTCACGATTCACAGCCATACAACCCTTGTTCCGAGTGGGCGCCCACATACACACATACACACGAAAATTCCATCGCAGAACCGCATTATTTCCATTTTCTATCAATGTTGTGCGAGGCAAATGTGCTGCTAGCATATATATTGAGATCTATATGTATATATATATATATATATATATACTTATACATATTCCCTCCACAACATTTATAGAGAAAACTATCGGCAGATGTTCCGCCGAACAGAGAGTATTTCTAATAAATCATACCATCCTAAAGATTCCTCTGGATTGGATGATATATGAATGGAAAGCCAGACGATTTCTTTTCTCCACCGCAATTTTCAGTGTCTGTATTCTATATATATACTTAAATCATATACTATACAACTTAATACCACGAGTATATATATATCGTAAACGAATATATATATATATATATATAATATAGCATAAATGATATTGTGTAACGAATCCACAATATGTGCGCCCACCGAGCTCAGCCTCTGAGTATATATGTTGTATGTGTACAATACTTTACGTATATGAGGGCCGTACTCATACTACCCTTAGAAAAACACATGAGAAGCACCCCGTTATTATAACTGCGCTATGCCGAGCTATGCGCTGCCTCCCCATACGCGCGTTTGTATTATGTGTCGATGATTTATTGTAAACGTGTTACTAATTTTATTTTTATGCTATGAACGTTGTTTGGAATGTAAATGTGTTTGTGTGTGTGTGTATGTGTGGTGTTATGTGTGCTTCGCCGCCCGCAGCCGCTACGGTGGCTTTGGGGGTAGTATACTGTGGACGGGATACATAGAGCGCATGTTAAAGCTGCCTAAGTTCTGGCGCGCAGTAGAATATTTGCCAAAAGATACGAAATCGATTAGAGATACACGCGTAATCTTTTGTGCGATGTTTTTTGTTGAAATATTTTAGAGATATTTTTAGGGGGGTTTTGATGAGGTGACTCCACGGAAGCGATTGGCCACATTAAGTATATAGCTTATCATGTGCGGTGCAATTGTTTGCCTATTTTGGGTAGGATAGAAATTGAATTTATGGTTTACTGTACACCAAGAGCGATATAGGAAAAATGTATTTTATTTTAAAGTAATGAAGCGTTTGTGGCGATTATATTACTGTAGTCATTGTAATGTCCAATACGTCAATTTTTAAATGAAAAATAAAAATGGCCTCCGTTTACATAAAATTGGACACTAAGAATGCACCAATGACCACATGGCTATTAAGGGGACTGGAAGACATTCCGTAACAACTTAAACCACGAAAAATCCATTTATGACTTATGCTCTCCAGTTTATATGTATCTGAACACAGTCATCGGTTACGTTTGCATAATATCTTTTCTCTCATATTTAGAATCTTATTCAGAAAGACAGCCAGCAGACAGTCTCGTTTTTTCTCAAACCTGGTCACAGCTTTCTCAAACCATTGATTATTCATTCATGTTACCAAATCCGTCAATAGTCGAATTCGCAATTGATAGTAATTGCTATAATCTTGATCTAAATAATGCTTACCACTTGTACGACACTTATGATCCATTTTATTTGGTTTATATTGCCAATGGTTTCAACAAATTCAACAACATCTGCAAATCTCCAAGATTGCCCTGCCTTTTCTTGGCTGCCTTCACTTCTAGGGTAGACTTATCGCCCAAAGTCAGCCTTAATAATAACATATTACAATTTACCTCGCCTTGTGATGGTCAAGCTTTGTTTTTCAATTTGTCCTTTCGTGACCATTCTGTTTAAATACTGAAAGTGCTCTGCCTATTGGCGTTATTGAAAAATTCTCCAATACAATGAAACCTTACCAAATTAATCCTCGGTACTCTTCTTAATAAGCTCTGAAACACAATATCTAAAATGATTACAAACGAATGTCAAAAAAGTTAATGCAGTCGATTTAACAGTGCCCAAGATCATTCTAATCCAAAACAAAGAAATTCAAAATGATCTTGTATTACAAAAATGGTATACTTATATAATTTAGGTTATACAACTCTTCTTGGTTTGTTGGATTGTCCGTATTTTAGAATTGGTTTACCATCCTGGAAAGCACTAAATATCAGGTTGACTTCAAAAGATTTAACAAAACCCTCGTTTAGCTGGTGTCTTCGTACACTCTTCTGGATCAGAATATCCAAAATAGGCTGTGAAGATAGATGATTGATAATGGTATCCGCACTATTAGGAATGGAGATCTCTAGATATGTTAAGTTATGCATAGTGTTTGTTTTAGGAGCTTTTCTTCCTCTTTATCCCATGATTACTGAGACTAGTCAAGCACGTTGGCCGTGGCCGCCAGTATGACCCATTGAAAGACAATAATGATCAACCTAAAACTATTACATACATTATATCAATATTTATTTGGTTTTGAATAATTTCGAGGCGCATATTTTTAACATCAATTGGAATTTCTGAAAAAATTTTAAACGGTTTTTAAAAATGGCTATAAATTATATTATCCACTTAACTTATGGAATGTATTTATTAATATATAGTTATATTTTGTTTATAAACGCTACCGATGATGGTGTGGCCAGAAGGCGCTCACTTGAGTAAGCAACCATAATCTTATGATAAGACGGCCATATATATGAACATAAAAGATGGCATCGTTGTTTTAAGGAGTTTTATCTGAACCATTAAAATAATAATAATTTTTCCTTTTTAAAAAGGATTAACTCCTCTCTTTTGATCCTTTTTAAAAAGAAATCGCTAATCGCTTAATCGTTAATTTGCTATAATGCATTTAGTAGAGGTTTTTATTGAAATATAAATAAATATAATTTTAATAAATATATAAATATAAATTATTACTTACAATTATATTTTAGAAGATGTTACAGCTTGAAGAATAAGAAAGTCGTGAATTTCACTCTTAGTTTTTGAGACCAACAGTGTTTCTTATAATACAATTTTAAATGCATTAGTTTAGTTTTATTTAAAAAAAATATAAAATTAATTTCACACTTTTCAAAGCATAGTTTTACCATTCCCAATTTAAAGTACTTCAATATAATTTTAATATTTTACTTTACGGGATTTTATAGCAATTTTATATAGATTTACTTCGTGAATTTCATCAATTTTCAGAGATTAATTTCATACGTGGTTTGGAATTATTATTGTGTCAACTGAGAATCTTTTTCTTACTTTTTATTTAACCTGTTCGAAGCTTTGAACAAATCTACCCTATAATTTGCAATATCAAGGCATCCACAAAAACCTTTAAGGACAAATCAATCAAATCAAAATTAGCTCTGGAATTACGACAGACATATGGGATAGAGGATACTAGATACACCAATATTACTCTTTTCAGAATGCAATGAGTGAGGTTTATGACGATTTTAACTAAAATCGGATAATGGCAATAATTGTACGGTTGTAATCAAATGTACAGTTCTTTTTTGAAAAATATCATCAGTATTTTTCACAAAATATGCAATATTTTTAAAGTAATCATTACAATATATTTTTCACAAAACATATGTAAAGAATGGTAAGATTTTCATCAGTTTTTGATCAATGACCATTCATTCGAAAATGTATCCTATGCAAACCTAATGTTTTTGCATTTTCAGATTTTTTTTTTAGGGATGTTATAATGCGATTTTTTTTAATCTTTACCTTTTCTAATCATTTCTTGTGCGTGGAGAGTGTGATAACACTGGAACAAATCAATTTGAAATGGAAGAATTCAAAACGATATAATTAGAATAACTATGTAGACTTCATGACGTCCTAATACAAATTCCATTTTTCACGTGGGAAAAAACAAATTGAACGGTAAAATGATTTTATATAAATACGACATAATCATGTTTAAATTTTGGTGTTTAGATTATAAGGAGAGGTACTAAAATTATCCTTAACTTCAATGTTGCAAAAGCAAAATGAATTATGCACCAATATGCTTGAGTTTTAATTTAATTTTTATAAAACCAACCTGAAGTTTTTTGTAAAATAGTCATCAAAAAATTAAAATATAAATATAGTATCATTGATAAAAATATCGTCTTTATTTCAATTCGATTCTCCCAAAAAGATTGTTTTTCAAAATACTGTTTTATAAAATCTTATTTTACATTTTTAAATACATCCCGTTTTAGAAAAACAAATTTAATTTGATTTGCATTAATTTTTAATTTTTTGATAAATTTTAGATTTTATTATACCTTTTAAATATATATTTATTTTTTAATTTGACAAAAAACTAGTGCTGTCAAACCGGTCTTTTTTCAGTTTAACCGGTTTTTTCAAATCAAAAAGACCATAGTTCGAACCGTTCAACCAGAATTGGGATAAAATTATTTTGCTAAAATAAACGTAGATTTCAAATATTTTTAATGAAAAGATTTATTTAATTTTTTCAATAAATTTTCACAGAACAATACATTATAAAAAAAATGTAAAAATATGTTAGAAATATTATAGGATGCCTTTGTGTCTACTCGATTTTCCTAAATTGTTTTTCAAAATTTTGTTCAATTTTTCAGTACAATATTAATACTGAAACCAAAAACAAAAACAAAAACGATTTCAGTTAAAAGACCGGGTCACTGATCTATTTTTGAATGGTTAAAGATTTTTAAATTTTGACAGCAATATAGTGCTATAAAAAACAGTTTTTATAAACGGTATTTTAGAAAACGAGAAATTAGAAATTAGGATTTTTTCTTATCCAGAAAAATAAGATAGAAATTTCTTTTTATGCTTTTTTTGCTTGTTAGGTAATATAACACTCTAAAATGTAAATTAAAAACAATAGAATTTTAAAATTTAAAAGAGTAAGACTTTATTTGTCTGATCTGTAATAACATAATGTGTTTTTGTTTATTAAAATCGTCAAAATAATTAATAAACAAAATGATTTTTCAAATCGATCGAAAAACTCTCGCTAGGACCACAAATTATCTATAATAAGCCAAATTGACTATAAAACTATAAGTATAGGAAACGTGCATTGAATTCAAATACGATATGCAGACTTCGTAGAACAATGCCCTATCGCCAACAATGTATGCTGTGTGAACTGCACATAATAAACACAAAACATGCACAAACTTGTCACATTCGACACGGTAATGCCCCCTTTCCCCTCTAGCTGCCCCTATACTCACGTTGCCCTCGTTCGTTATATAAGCGGTAATCCGCCGAAAGAAGCTTTTTGTTCGCATCGAAACATGTGCATGCCTAAGCTCCTGTTCCAGGCGATGATCCCGATTTATGCAGATCCCGTTATATAACTGATGTTGTGTGCATATAAACCTGCACACAGATACACTGACAAACTCAAACACACACACACACACATTCGCTCAAAATCAAAAACACAAATTATGGCTCTTGTTATGCTACTCGCGCATCGCATTCAAATAAATCCATTTTCCATGTGTACGCATCACGCATTTTCACATCACACGTGCTCCCACATACTCACACACATAACACAACATTGTTCACTCATATTGTCAAGTAGTGTTATTTATACCTGTCGGGATTTGCATGCAATCTGCATTTCATGTTATGAATTGTGTTTTTATTTATATATATTTATATATATATATATATGTATGCTTACCTAAACCACGATATATACATAGTTTAACATAAATAAATTTAATAATAAATACATTGACACATTTATTCCTCCGCCTCACCCGAACCGAACCTATTTGGTGCACATTTAAATATATGCGTGCTTGGGAAATGGACAAAACGAAACGATTTAATTTTTATCTATAGGAAATAAATAAAAAAAAACTGGCATTGGATTTTCCGGCAAATAATCGCTGCACAATTTCGGGAATTATCTACCAATACTCCATTCAACACACACACACACACACCCAATAACTGTTTCGAAATGCATTTGGTATATCTGTCTCTATTTTACGCCGCTTTTATGGTTCTGTCAATTGCACAGCGAATTTCGGTCGATGTCGGTCGCACAGTGGACCGAAAATTGAGCATAAAATAAAATAATAATTGTACCTGTTTAATAAAAGAAATAAAATTCTGACTTTATTCATGGTCTTTTGGCGTTTTTGTGTCTTCTTGCAAATATTATACAGAAATACTTTTAAAATACTTAAATGTAAATACATTTTTAGTTCACATCCCTTAACAACATTGACATTTGGATTATTTTTGTTTATTAAAATTGAATACATTTAAATTTTTTTATCATGTTTAGTAATTTATTTAATTTTTTTGCCTTATGTGTTATTAAAAAAATCTATCAATAAATATTTATCCAAGTTTAATATAAAATATAACTACACATCTTTATTTTTTTATTTTAAAGCTTTAAGCAATTAAAAAAACAAAATGAAATGTTTTTTTTTATTATTTTATTAATAAAAATACTTCTCTTGGCATTCAATTCAAATTTAAAGAGAATAACACTAAAAGGTTGAGATTTCATAAAATTGCTCCACTGTGTGTTAGTTGTCCGAATGACAGGCTTCGCGCGACTGTGTGGAGGACCCGGGTGAATCTCGCGACCAATACATAGACATAGAGTATCAATATAGTATATATATATAGTATTTCGAGAATCGCATATTACTAACATATATAGAGGTTATCCTGATGGCGAATCGGAGAGCTTAATGGTTCTTAACAATCGAATTGACACATACATGCACAGACACAGATATATACTATATATAGAAAGCTATATACTTAGATATATTTAGATAATATTCAGACGCGTTTCACTCGTTAGATCGTAAAATAATAATAAATGTAAAATTATGTATCCCGCGAGCTTTGGCATAGCAGACGGTCTGCGAACGCATGTGTATGTGTGTGTGTGTGTGCTTTCGTGTATGTCTGTCTATGTATGTAAATGAATAGACAATAATTTATGATTTGAGTTGCAGAGTTTGCGTGTCTGTGTGTGCTCTCTGTATGCCATACAAGCTACCTTAAAACCTCCCCTGGCGCGCAAGACCTCCCCTCGTATAAGTAAATGTTATTGCGTGAAGTAATTTTATATGTTTCTGTCAATTTGACAGGGGCGCGCGCGCATACATTGTTAGCGCTGCTGATGCGCTGTGTGTGTGTGTGTGTGTGTGTGTGTCAAAGCTTCAATGTGTTATTCTGTGTATGTGTGCATAGTGAACCACATTAGCGCGCTTTGGATGAGCGGGCGTTTGGGCGCGAGCTTTATTGGGTGTTGAGTGCAGCCGTATGTCACTTTAAGTGCGAGTTCGGATACGAGTATGTGTGCGTGGGGCTCGTTGGCACCATTCAGACACATTTACATACATTTGCACTAACTTATTATGCAAATCGGCATTGAGCGGCGCCGGCGCCGGCGTAGACAGCCAGCCAGAATGTATATGTGTTCGCGTATTGTATATAAATGCAGATTGGCGGATTTAAATGCATTGCTCGCTTGTCATGAGCTTTGGTGCGAGGAACTTTCCGCGTAAATGACGCAACAATTCCATGATTTTGGATAATGCCAAGTTGGAAAATGTGCGTTGCGAGTGTTTCGCTGCAAAATTGACAGATAAACTGACGTGCCCAATTGTCAGTGTATGCGTATGTCTAGATTCTAAAACATTTGAATCAAATATAATGTCAATTGATAATTTTTACCGATTCAAGAAATTTCAGAAGTAATGAAATTTATTTACAATTATCAATTAGTATTATCAATAGAATTACTTATTTAATTATTATTTGGACATTTGGATTAATAATGTCTTATAGAAGAAACATACTATGATTTACTATAATCTTATTATCGCTGAAGCGAATGTTTCCCCATTTTTCATTTCAATTACTCACAATTAAAACACAGCTTTATAAAACAAATCTTTGATATTACTCTTTCCTATTTTGATAAAAGTGGAGTAAATTAAACGATGCGCAGTCAATGTCCCAACAACAACTAACAACCTGGGTCAAAATGTAACCAAATTTGTTACATCAAATTAAAATGATTATTTCCTTAAGAATCCTCAATGAAAGTTAAAATAAACAACCCAAAAAACGTATGCCATCGGCACTATAAAGAATGAAAAAATGTTATGCCGTAAAACTTAGTGTTCGATCATTAGGGTTATGCACGGTTAAAAGTTAGAAAATTTTTATGTGATGCCAAATAAATCTTTAAAAAACCTGTAATGTATAATATTAAGAAACCTTATTAATAATCGAAAGAAATCAAAAAAGTAGAAACTTATAAAATATCACTTCAAATTTTCTTTTTTTAATAAATCACGCAAAATTTTCTATTTTCAGTTATACTTGCCTAACCTTACAGTTTAATAATTAGGGTAATTACCCTTAAGGTATATAAAAATCATAGTAATTTAAATCAAATTTGCAGAAAAGAAGTACCATTTTTTAATATTTTGCAAACTTAACACATTACAAGTCTCTTTTTTTATAAAAATAGCACAAAGTGTAGAAAAGAAAACTTAGATAATCTAAGTATTAATTATTAATTAAATAAATTTTAATACGTACAGTGAGTTTACCTAAGCAATTGAAACTTTAAATATTGAAAGGCATTTCAATCGTAAAAGTGCCAATTGCTTAGGATATATTGAAACTAAGCGATCCGTAACACAATTGAAGCGAAACTTCATAGTTACGAATTCGTTTTTCGTTAATTCTAATCGAACAACAAAAATGTGTGTTAATTTGTTTGAAAATAAATATTATTTGAACTATGATAATATTCCATTTTAATTTTATGTTTCACCTTACAGTTTCTGATTGAAGCTATTTTTCAATAGGCGAAAGTTTGACAATTGAAAGTGAAACTTAATAGCTTTTTAATCGCTTTTAAATACGTAAACACTTTTACGAAAAATTTGAAAGTTTCAATCGCTTAGGGAATCTCACTCTTAAATGACCAATGAAATGAAGTGATATGTTTGGAAAACAGTATTTTAGAGATGTTTATAGAAGTTGTTGACGACTTTTCAGTTTATCCAATTAAAAAAATGTATTCTGTCCGAGCGGCGAGCTGCCATAAATTAATAAATCGCTAATATTAAATGAATGAAAATAAATTGACTCTCTCTCAGAATTGACACAATTTACTGGCGTCAATATCTAGTTGGTAGCAAAATGGATGTCCTGAGTGACAGTGAGTCGGTAAAAACCAAGGATAAGTCAATTAATGGAGCACTGAATCATTAGTAATATAGTAATTTTACTATACTAGTTACTTAACTTAAAGTTAATAAATTTATTTAAGTTATCCTGCCAACTAAAATTCAAAGAACAAGAAAAAGCTTCCTTCTGTTACCACAATCTAAACGACGGGCCAGAGAAACACTGCTCTATCATTACTCATCCATTATCCAACCACGATTTATACTACGAAATACTTTGTAAATGTTGCAAAACATGTTCCGATGCAAGTGTATCGTTAACAATATTTCGAAAAGTAACAAATATTGCATCAAAATAGTAAAGATTTTGGTTATCATACTCAGAAGCAAAAGAAAGGAGTCAAAAGAGAAGATATAAAAGTTTTGTAAGTTCTATAGAACCTAATGAAATATTTTCCTCTAAAAAATGACTGTAGCCATATACTAGATACAATACTATAACTATATACCTCTTACAGGATTCGTGTTGGTCAAATAAGACCAAATAAGGCTTATCGTAATATTTTCCCGGTTATAATTAAATAAGATAGAAAAAATGACGAAACTTTTGATCAGTATAAAGTATGCTTAAATGTTGCGCATTAAGAGCTCATTCGTTATTAATTTACAGGCATTTCTAATGGTCAAATGTTTAAGTAAAAAGTAAATAAACTGCCTTACAATATCTTTAGGATGTCAGCTATCCCCTACAAGATATTTTGTAGATCTCCCAAAAAAAATTTGTGCACTTTTTTGATGTTATCTAAAATAATAGCCTCATTTTAAGCCCAGCATCATAGATGTGTGTACGATCGATGAAGAAGAGTCTCAATAATACTTATCAAGCAAACGTATGTGCTTGGACGGAATTTTTCCTATCCAAAAGCAATA
>JAAAKO020041273.1:0-12115 GCA_010015015.2 Bolitophila cinerea
ATCAATTTAATTCTATAGACATGTTATAACAATAATATATATACATATATATATTTATATATACTTCGTATGTATGTATTTGTACAATGCACATGATGTTTATAGACACAATATGTGCGTGTTAATGTGTATAAACATGTTTTTTCTCTTTGTATTGATATAGATAATTTATTGAGTGCATAGTTTAAATACAATAAACATAAACATTGGAAAAAACTGAAATGCAAAGACATTTTTCTGGTGGGTGTTCGTACACATCAAGATTTGTGTGCCCTATGGAATGCAAAGGAATGTAAACGTAAACGGACTATCTTCTGCCGATCATAACTTACCTTTACATTATTTTAAATCGAAATAATAAGTTTTCCTAATATTACAACTTAATGATATTTAATATTGTGCAAACAATTACTAAACTCCAGGCCAGTCGAATTCTGTGAGTTAATAAACGAGTGAATATATATACTATATATAGGTATATATAAATATAATACAGCAACATTTATTTGTCACATGTCTCCTTCAATAATTTATGAATCGAAAAAAAGATCCGTCATCGGAGTGCTTACACGATTCGCTGAGCACAAGAACACTAATCTGAAAACGCAGTCCTGCATAAAAATAACATAGTATGATATATATTTTTTTATGTCGTGTTACACACTAAAGATATCTGCATGTGAAATGTGATTGTGTGTGTGTGTGTGTGTGTGTGTGTGTGTGTGTGTGTGTGTGTGAGAGAGTATGTGGAGCACAAGTTCTTGCCTGCGTAAGACTTTTATATGATTTTAATCTTATTTTAATATCTTATATATACGATAATACAAAATGTGTGTATATATGTATACACAATTATGAAGAATACGAAATAATAATATTTTTTACACTTTTGCGGTTTGTTTTGTGTATATCCATCAAGTGGATGTGCTTCGGATGCTTGCGGGTGGCATTGATTACGCAAAGCCGATGAAAGCGCTACACACACAAAATATGATTATTTAAATGTACACATATTTAGCCTGCAGATCGTGACAAAGTCATTGACGATCATCATCAGTAAATTCAATTAATTATACTTTTAGGGAACAAAAAACAAGTTTTGTTTTGTGTTTTTGCTAGAGTGCTAATCTATATACTTTTCTAATGAATTTTGGTATTTCAAAACATGAAAATTAAAATTTTTGATTTTCATCAAGTCTTTTTTGAAATTTAAATATATATACAAAATTAGAAAAAGATTTTCCAACTTATCACATACATTGGAATAAAATCTCTACTCAGTTTTTTTTAAAACAAATTAATCTTTATTTTTTTAATTTTTAAAATCTTCCTTTTAACTTACCTTGGCATATTTATAACCGTCGATAGATTTTTCGTCACATTTTTAACCATTTTCCCAATAACTGATCAAACTTAAACTTGGCAAATAGACTCGTTTGCACGGAACTATTAAAATCCAAACTTGTTTTATATAACTGTCGGTAGATTTTTCAATACCTTTTTTAAACTACTTCTCATATGATCCAACTCAAATTTGATAAATAGTTTGCACGATAAACTTCTTTTTAATGTACATTTTTTTTGTTTAAAAAAAATACATTTTAAAATTCTCTTTTGTTCTTGACTCTTGACGACAATCATTTTAATACGTTTATGTCCTTAAAAATACTAGAAAGAAAAATAACTGTCAAGATGTCATTTTAATACTCGATTTTCTGGTAAATTACAAAACAAATCGGATATTGTTGTTTTATTATTATTTCTATTTGTAAAACAACCCCTAGCCCAAAAATGGCTAATTGCTTATGTAGCTGAATTTTATTTAAATAAAAATTAGAAGGGCATCCTAAAAATTGTATATGTATATATATTTATATGTATTCCCGAACATATTTTATAAAAAAAATAATATGTTAAATTGTTTAAAACAAACTTCAAAATACTTATAAAAAAATTGTTATATATTTGTATATATTTGTAAATTTTGTATTAAATTAATAATATTATTCGTAACATATTCATTTCAGGCATACCATTTTGTACAAACACATGAGTCTAATAAACAGAAATATGACCTATGCCATAACATATTCAAAGATATAAACCAACAACTATAAACAACATATAAGGTAATTAAAAATGTTCACTTTGAGATAATTATGGTACTTCCGAAGTTCTTTGAATAACTCTTATCTGTACAAAGACATATATAAAAACAAGAATACATTATGTATACATAATCAAATATTACATTTAAAAGGGTGAATATCGAGCAACCTTATATATTAGCCGCTCGTAAATCAAACTATTTAAAATTTATCCGATTTGTTTGAGGCAGAATGTACATCAAAGACAAACAGCCACACACACATAACATTGACTGATATCCAAAAAAAGTACAACTTGATCCAAACTCCATTTATCAAACAAAAACGTGACTCATTGATTTGTCCCATTCTTTAAATTTTCTTTCGATCGACGGACGCGTCTTAAGATTCTAACAAATCCGCGCCGCTGTATATATATATTCTGTATAGATTCGAACGCGCGGGCTATTGAAACATCTAAAGATCTACAATCATTTGTTTGCGGTGAAAATCACCTGCATTTATATTATGTATACATTGATAGTCTATCATCGCAAATTGACTCCGATGAAAAACATGCTTATACAATAATCACAAAGAGTTTGAGTTAATCATTTCTTGATCGTCGACAAGAAATCACAGGTACACATATAATATATATAGAATATATACTGATACAATACGTATACCACTTGAATGAATGCATAATAAACGATATATTTATATAATAAATATCATATTCATAATATATATAGTATTTTATACATAAATGTATTGTAATTGTGAGAACGACACGAAAATGGACAATACGAACATTATATTGTAGTAATTTGGTTCGAACAATTCGGATTTGACACAAATTGTAAGCGGCGACTGATTTCAATGGGCAAAAACGATTAATCATTGTATTATTTGTTCGTTATATTAAAGTTGTATGATGGTTGTGACGATCATCACTGCGATGTGACTGAGAGAGTGAGTGTGAGTTTGTATTTGTGTACTATGTCTTTGAAGATGATATATATGTATACTATATATAAGAAATACCTGTAAATGTAGAAGACCGGTGATGCAGACGACGAACATTCGCGACGCGACATTAAATAAAACAACAACAAAAACTCTCTTGAAATCGGATACTATGCGACTCTGAGACGGAAATCGCGCATTTGATTTCGGTTCGAGTTAAAATAAATGTTAAATAGTTTTTTTTTACTTTTCGTTTTGCTTTATTTGTTTAATTCAATTATCAACAGGTTGCATTAGTTAGCGATGTGTGTAATTGCTAGACGGTCTAGTTTTGTAGAGGTCACTTGAAATTCAAGCATTTTTTATGATACACTACACGTCCCAGAAATTTGTGTTGGTTAAAGAACACATGCAGATTAGCATAGTTTTGAAGAACTTCTATTACAAAATATATTAAAGATACTCTGAATAATAGTTTTATATAATTGGAAACAATTCTGCATATACAATACACAAACTATTTTAAATCCTAAGTTTTTCTATAGAACTTTTGAATTTATACCAATCATGTACAAAATACAGCCCATCCATTGTAAATATGATTATTTTTTTATTCTCATCTTAATAGTAAAAAAACAGAAAAATCGATTTGTAGGGCTTTGAACGGAAACTAGAAATAATATAAATTGTGCATTTAAAAAAATATTATTCCCAACATTATTTTGTTACAATGAATACATTTTTGATACCAGTAATAATTTTTTGATAATAAGGATTTTTTACAATCAATGAATACATAATTGTTACCATAAATGAATTTGTGTCAAAAAAATAAATGTGTTAATATAAATTACTGTACAAACAAAATGTGCATTTTTGAAAGTTCGCATACATTTGTTATGGCATCATTTTTTTTTATTAATTTTGGGCGAAACTTTTTTTTACTGACAATACTGGATTTTTTTGGGTACATTTAATTGATAGCAAAATAAGTATGCATACGCGAGCATTTAGTCTACGTGCCAAGTTTTAACCTTGCTATATAAATGCAAAATTGATAAACATTTCAAATTTACAAGACATTTTGTTATTATTTATTACATAGGCATTTTGTTATTATTTTTTAATCAAAGATTAAAAACTTCTAAAAATATAAAATATTTTGTTATTTTATATATGTTTTCTTTATAAAATAAAAAAATCAAAAATCATAATACTATCCAAAAATACAAAGTGACGGCCTCTTGCCAAAATAAAAATAATTTATGAGTAATTTATCACGCTTTAAAGTTGTTTTTACTTTATCTCAATAAAACATAAAGAACTAATAATTACTAGTTATATAATGAAATAAAAAAACAACAAGAACTAATAATTTCTAGTTAAGATATAATTTTCCTAATATAAGTGTACATAGTTGGTTTCAGATACAATATTATGTTCACGACGAATAACAATAACAATTTTTATCTATTAAACCTCTTTAACAAAATATATACATATTCAACCACAATCGATTTATATAGATGTGTCAAGTGTCATGTGTATTTAACAAATTGTTATCGGTCATACGTAAAATTACCAAATATGCTAATATTGATTTAAAGACCGGAAAACACACTTACTCAATATATATATATACAACGTACCTGTTGGTTAAATACAATAGCTAATATTTAAAACGCGATCGGATGTATAGCTACAATACATACATATATGATTTGTTTATAAATCTGAAAATCCCATTTTACCCAGGAGAAAGGCTTGGCCGCGTGTTTTATTTCGTTTTCTTCGAAGCGTGCGCGTAAACACAAACTATTATCTAATATAAACAAACAACATATATTAATATTAAGCACACACATGCTTTTGTTTTCCCATCTTTTAATGTGTGACCAGAGACCAGAGACGTGTGAATAAGGAACAAACAAAAAAAAACACTGTACAAAATATAGACAAATATATACATATTATAAGATACTTACAAGACGCGCGATGGTGTAAATCAAATATTAGCCCGTTCGTCATAAACGTGCAAACAGGAAACTTGCTTAAATACCGATTACGACAGGACGTTTATGTGATATCAGTGGATATAGCCAACATAGCCGCCGATTTTGGCTTTCAAATGACCGTTTAAACAAACAAAATATATACAATTGTTTGTTCCGGTAAGTTTCTTAAGTTATGACCACACCTACTAGTTAACATATCTATTATGATTCTTTGTTTTAAACACGATTTAGTCGTTGACCATAAATTGTAATTAAACAGTCTTAAACGCAAGAAATCATAAATAAATTACATATAGGCTTGTTCAACCCAATAAAAAGGTTTTTTTACCAGAAGTACATTTTAATTCTCTTAATTTATTTTGCAAATATTTTGTCACGAAGCTGTTGTTTGATAAATGGTGATCTAAATATTTGAAAAATCTTTTTTCGAATTTGATTATTTTTGCGAATCGATTTTCAAATAATAACAGAGATGCTATTCTCGAGTCGTTCTTACGATTTCATATCAATATTTAAGGAACACAATGATTTCAAATAATATATGAAACTATTGTACCGAAATTTATTATTATCCATGGTACACCTAAAATTCGGTTAAATTTTAAATATTAAAATAAGGTTTCATATTACACCTACACTGTAAATGTATACCTAAATAAAACAGATCCATTCGAGAATAGCATCCCAGCTTCTAAAAAGTTATAGAGATACTTATTTTGAATTTATTATTACTAAAAATATATTTTTTTGTATTTGGGCATATTTTTAATTATTTTGGTGACATTTTTGTATTTATTTGGGTACATTTTTTTTTTGTGATATTTATAAATTTTTTTTGGTACTATTTATTTGTGTGTGTTCTTTTGTGCAAGATTGATTTTATTTTAGGCACTCTTTATTGTTAGCTTTTATTTAATGGCGGAAAATGTTGAGCATTATTATCGTGAAGCACCCGTTTAAACTTTACTTTACTTGTCTTCTTTAGAATATATATATTAAAATTATAATATAATATAATGCACGGTATAAGCTACTACTTTTTTATGGACCAAATAAAATTTAAGTATATAAATCATTTTTTTCAAAAAAAAACTCTTACTTTTTATTCTTTTTTCATCAATCATTATTTATTAGTTTTCTACCAACGTATACTAGCCTCAAATATGCATGGATGTTTGCAGCGATTGTGCGTCCACTGCACTTAAATTAAGGGTCAATATTAATCTCAATATTAATATAGATATGAGAGTTTTAGTTTACCAAAAATAGTTATGGAACGATTATAGGAAAATCATGTTGCGGGCCGCATAAATCACTATTAATTACCATACTACCCACTTTATGTTGACAAACCACAACCCCTCAAACAACAAATACACCGCGCGTATAATACTACTCTCTTTCTCTGTCTCTCTCACACACACACACACATACACACGATCAATTTGATTGTAACTCAACGCATATTCAATCAAAGCAACACTAACATACTTAAATCTTGATAAAGTGTAAATACAAATTAGCCGGACAAAGTGTGAAACAGCATCTGTTATGTGTGAAAATACTGTAAGATCTGATTCCCGATTAGGAGAGACACTCGAAGAATGACACCATTACTATACAGACAGACAAATAAACATATATATATAGATATAATACAGAAACAACTCATTTCAACATTGCAAAGAAGTGTTGTCCGTCTCGAGCAAAATATCTTTGTATATATATATATATATATATATATAATATTTAAGCGACAAAAAAAAGCGCACGCTCGCGATATCATCATCATGTCGATGGTCGTCGCGGAAATTTCGTGCCTTTCGTGAATATATTAATTTGAAATACATTTATTTATACATGTTTGGGTAAGAATAATGGCTTGTGATAAGATAAGGTTTTTCAGCTGCGGCAAAGCACATTACAATAAATTGATAGTTTTGGCATCATCGAGATTTATGAACTTTGCGCTATAAAAATATAAATAATTAAATCATGTGTTTGTTTCGCTTGAATGATTCGCGATTTTATATACTATATATATATACATATAAATATAAACTGCGCATGTTTTTGTGTCTGTTTCGTGTGACTCACGATATGTGATCGAAGAAGTCTCTTTCTCGAGCATGCATTACTTATAAATGCTAATCAACTCGTATTTCCAAACCTGTGTTTGCGTGTCTTTTATACATATGTATATGTATATACTAACACACAAACAGACAGTATATACGTCGAATGAATCGCGCACGCAAGCCTTTCATGATGAACACTTTTATCGCACGCGCAACCAGCAATTATGCGACACACCTTTTTGTTGAAATGTTATCTCTTGTGTTGAGCCCGCCGTTTGTGTCTGTGTGTGTGTGTGTGTGTCTGCGCGTCTGCGCGTACAAACCTTTCTTCATGCCATCAGTTCCACCATTCGAACGAGCGCCGGTTTTCCTCACGATAATAACTTGATATTACCACTATATTTATATATTCAACTGCACTGTGTATACAAATACATTAAATATTTTGTGTATATATACAATTATACATTATAATAATAACGCCAAGGGAGTGTATAGGCATTTATCATATACGTACTATACTTGTTTTTATTTTTATATATATAAGCACTATCAATCTGTGTGGTGCACACGCAAGGTGGCGTCTTCTTCATATCGTGTGGGTATATTATATTGCTTATGCATATACGTTTTTTGACGATGGAGGTCGTGAGTTCGATCCTCGATCGGATCGCTATCACAATATCTTGATCATATAATTTTTATGATAATCAAGTTGCGTGTCCCTGTGCCACATTTTTAACGATCAACATAAAATAAATAATTTGTTATATATTTCGTATTCAACTTGTGAGGTGAAACCATATCTATTAAAAACAAAATAAAAACACTCGATTTTCATTTGTCTGCGCATTCATGCAATTAATCATGGAAAATTAAATCAATATGATCATTGTAAAAGCAGATTTCGTGATCGTTCTGTGTCAGGCAGGAAGAGGAATAAGCTAATGAATATCCTTGGCTATTTCAAACAGAGTCAGTTGATTCCTAGTTTTATAGATTTCTATAGTTTTGGTAATGTTTATCTATTCAGAGCACCCTCTGTTCTATAATTGATAATCCACGTTAAATCTTATTCATATAATAATTAATTGGAAATACGTCGTCATACGAAAAACTATATTCTATTCTATATTTTTCTAGAATTTTTAGACCATTTTCAAAAAAAAAAACAAATGAAAGAAATGTAAATGTGCACGAGAGATACTCTTCAAAATTAAATGGACTTAAATCTAGAAATTTCAATTAACTCATTCGGTTTAATAAATCGGGTGTCACAATGTATATAATGTATAATTTATAAACTAATGCGATCGCCCACTAATAAACAAATTTGTTAAATGGATTTGCATAAATCAAATCATACAATGTTGTACAATTACAAGAATAACACAATTATAATAAATGTTTATAAACAGTGCGCCAGAACTTCCAAATTATTAAATCCATTATTTGAATTAAACAAGCGTGCGACCATCAGACGCGCAAGCAAGCAAACAAGCGACCAACGATTAAATAGTGTTTACAACTCGAGGCAAAGCGCATATAATACATTTTATTATGTATTATAGAGTGTGTTTATTTTAGATGGATACTATGTATACAGTATATATATTATATACAATTATATACATATACATATATATCGTGCGTGATCATAAACAAACATAAACTACTTAGCTTGACTGGGCCAAACATTTTGTATGCATGCGCACTAACAACTTATTATGTTATAAATATATAAATTATATATATTATAGCACAAAGTGGAAGCTAGTATGAGTTTATCATACATATTATATAAAGAAAAGGCCAACGGTAGCATCCATAACATTGTTAAATAGGTAAATACAAAAGTCACGCACATATATACTTAGTCACAATCAGAATAGAAAACACTGATGGGTGCAATTTAATTGATTTGCAAATTTAAAACTTAGTTTAGTTTTTAAAAACATTAAAGCAATGCAAAAATAGATTTTATGCAAGTTTATGAAATTTTTGGAAATTAAAATTAAAAAGAAATTTAAATTCTATCACTTTAAACAATAGTTGCCATGGTTCCTCAAATTTCCTAAAATCGCTTAAAAACAATTTTTCCATTACTTGAATGTAATTTGTCAATTGAGTAAATGAAATGTATGGAACAGATAAAAGAAGAAAAGTGAAGGTTGAATTTGTGTTAATCAGGTTTTTCATAAGAATTACCTTTGTGAAAATGTTAAAATACGCACTTAATTTCAGAGGAATTATAACAAGTGCTAAAATCCGCTTTTAAAAGAATCAATATTTGAAAAAACAAGGCTCAAATTAAAATTAAACTTATATCATCTACTTAAATTCTAATCGATTGCGGTATACTTATGCTCGTGTTAGCAATAGTAATTTCATAAAATCAAACATATTCTAATTCAAATCTCACGAAGTAAGTGATTTTGTATGACGTCACACATACATTGGTATAAAGTCACTCACTTCGTCAGATTAGAATTAAAAAATGGCTTCTGTTCTCGGTGGTGCACTAAAACTGGGAATTGCACGCATCCGGTGACCTTCTGAAGATGTTCAGACGCAACTGATCTAAATTTACACCCGAAAAGAACAACACTTAGATAATGGTTTAGTTTATATATTTTTATATTATATATTTTAAAGCTTTTCAAAGTTTGAATTATTATAAATTTCTCATTAAAATCACACAATATACAATATACTTATATGTATACATAAAAATATATAAATGAACAAAGAAGAGAAATGTATAGGAAGATTATCTTTTTTATTTGACACTAAGAAGTCTTTAAATGACGTTGTCGACTGCGCGACGTTATCATTACTTCTATTGAGATCCAAATCAGGATTCATATCTCTTTCATTAACTCAAATGTGCGTGTTTCCACACAATAGCAAGAGCACACGAGAATAATATATAATGTGTGTCCCAAAAGCAGGCCTAAGGAGAATTGAAGAAAAGCTTAGTGTCAATACAAATCACTGAAATGCCTGCACACAAATACACACACACACACTCTTATACAGAGTGTGAAATGAACATTCACACAAACCCGTAATACCAAAATGCAACCACACACACGCAAAACAATTTATTTTGCAAAGCATTCAATGTATAATTTCTATATATATATAGATATATAGAATAGAAATATATAATAGGTGTTTTAGTCAAGACATTAGTAAGTGTATAGACACGTGTGAACGACGCCAAGTGCTCAATGCACATTGACCAACATAAATACCATTCAAGTTCAGGTACTATCTATACATATTATATCAACAAACGCATTGTATATAAATAGACACATACACACACACCCAAACACACACACACACACACAAACGAACGCCGCATAAAAAAACCCAAACATGCATACATGTATCAAAGTGCGCGCACGCTTATCTCACAAGGAAGGTACTTAAAGGCTCTTTTCTTAACTTGTTTAAATAAAAGATATGCGCACATGATTGCATCCAATAAATTGAAACTGACAGCTGCTTGACCACCCGCAACTCGAATATTATTCTTACATGCACGCGACTGCACTCGAGCGCAGCGCCCGTCTTCGCATTGCGTTTGCATTACGTTTTGTCATAATAAGCGGAGTGTTGAGATTGTTTAATGTCCACATAAGAATAATATATATTCATATATACTGAATAGTCTCTCACACACACACACACACATAAACACACTCAATGGCGAGTGTGTATTCTTTACTTATTAATTATGTCTTCTTATTCTTTGTGCTTGACCGCGCTCCACTGAAGCTCTAACAAGGTCGATTCAATGGTGCTTGTACGATGTGCGAGAATGTGTGTGATTGCATCTTTGTAATTGAATAGCAGTTATATCAACACTCTACCGATTACAATTGAAATAAAAGGGGGATGATACTAAAACGGTTCAGAAGTAATAATTTCCTTTGAAATATGTGTGACGTGGTATCCAACGTTATTCAAAGATTTTTATTTGCGTATTCAGTTGAGCAAGCAGAGTCACTAACTTATGACAATAAACATGAAGTGTCACTTTGTATAATATTTTTATATTGTTTGTCCATAAGCTTGTTCCATTTCTAGAGTATGAATTAGTGATTAGAAGGAGTTATGTACAAAAGCATTTTTAAATTTAATAATAATAATGTATTATGTATTTGTTTATTTTATAATATTAATTAATAATTTAATTTTAGTATAATATTTAAAGTTTTTTTTACATGCGAATGCTTTTATTCAGTTTTTTAGTAGTTGGCAGCGTAACAAAAATAGCTCTAAATAAACTGTTTTAAGCACCTAAAAATTATATTTGGCTGAAATTTGATATACGGGCTGCTCCCCGATTTCAACCAAATTCGCAGGGAATGTTAAGAATGATTCCCCTAACAACGTTTGTTTAGGGAGTTTTCGACGAACGGCCCCATATAGGAGTTCGAGTTTTTTTAGTTTATATGAAAAACATGCGTATTTGGGAGAAAAGTTCTTTTATTTTTTTGCGAAGCAGAAAACAAGCAGAATGGTAGCGAGTGAAAGACTAGCTAAAACTAGAATATCATCTACCCATAATAACTGAATGCCCTTTTATCCTTTTAAAAATATGGAATTTGCTCCCAAATACGGGTTTTTCATATAAACCTAAAACCCCCCTAACTCACATTTGGGGCCGTGCGATAAAAACTTCCCAAACAAATATTGTTAGGGCAACTTCTCTGAAAATGTGGGGAACATTATGGTGAAAAGCCCATATATAAATAAATCTTACTTTGAAATAGCTATTAATTTAAATGTTTGGTAAAATTTTGAATTATTATTACCAAATATGACCTAAAACCGTTAAAATAGAGTAGAGTGGGGCGAAAGAGCCACTTTTTCTTATTTTGACCTCTATCTCAGAATCTAGAAGAGATAGGAAGTTGCGTTCTTTAATGGATATGTTTCCTTATTTTTTGGC
>JAAAKO020041284.1:0-12115 GCA_010015015.2 Bolitophila cinerea
AAATATGTTACCACCGCTGTCGGATATTGTTGGGATTAATGTTTAATCTTTAAATAAGCATATAAATATAATTAATATGAGTGTGTAATACACTTTTAATACAGTAAGACCTATATATATTGCAGAAACACAAAATTTAAAAAACGGCTCAATTCATCTTTTCACCCTATTTTAATTATATGGTTGTTTTCCTTTTTTTTTTTTAATTTGTATGTACTACAATTGATAGGCAGCAAGGCCTTTTGGACTAATGCAAAAAAAAATAGTATATAAATATATGAATTCAAGTGTTTATTTTAAATATGTGTCTATGAAACAAAATATCAATAAAAAAAACAACAAAAACACAAAAAAAAATAATTTAAAAAATAAATAAACATAAAAAACTTTTTTTTAGATAAACTGGTTTTAGAGATGTAGAATACTTGCCAAAAAAAAGCTAAATTTCCCAGTGTGCGCCTAGGCAACTCATACGCCTCACTGAACCAAGAAGAGTGGGCAAATGAGACCATTAAAGCTAGCAGGGCCACGTTGGGGAAGGAGGAATGGATCTAAAGCAAAAATCCCGCCTTCTTTAACACCATTGAGGTGGAAGCTAGCAGAAAACTGAAGATCAGAACCTTGGCGCCAATCGACGGCTAACGTAGGTGGCTCCAGAGACGGCAAAATATTAGAGGCAAAAGGGAGCTTGTGGATATTAAGCTCATCCAATCCAGTTTGGGCTGCATGGTGTAGCTAAACGACTGCAATATGTTGCAGTGCACGGATAGCCATACCCTGGAGTGGTTGAAGGAAGAGACCACACTGCTGACTTCGAAGGAGCTGTGGGATGGGGCCGACTTTAAAATAGACCCGAAGGCAAAAGTTCCTGCTGCACCGAAGACAAAGGTGGTCATATCATGGGCTGTGCCTCAAGACAGTGCTCTAGCACTCTATGTAGGCCAAACCCGGATGTGGACACCAGAAACTGGAAAGGGCTGCATGTTGCTGAGCCTTCGGAGTCTGTGAAAGGACATCATGCGGATAAACGAGGCAGCAGAAGGGCAACACTATGCGTGTAATGGGAAGATGGCTTGGGCCTGTCGGTTCGGCTTTGAGCCGAAAAACAGATAAGGACAAAGCAGAAAACACGACAGTCGCACGATATTGCCGACCCCAGCCTGCCAAGAGACCGCATCCGGGGTCGAATCTGATACGGACTCTTTGATAAATAACAACTTCCGCAGCATTCACACACGACATTCACAGTAGTGCGGCCGCAGCATCTCTACTAATTACGTTGGAGGAGCAAATGGTAGATATTGCACTCATACAAGAGCCCTGGATTTTGGGAGAAGGGGGAATTCAGAATCTTGATTGTTGATTGGTACAACTATAATTTATTCCACTCCAAATAAGATGGTAAAATTAGGTCACCCAAATAATCTGAATATCCTTAGATAACAAGCGCTTTCAATAAAGCCTGTCCAGTATCAAGACCTCGTAAGAAACAACAACAATAATTGTGGAACAGTAACTTTCGAAAGCTTAGGGACACAACTAAAAAGCTTTTTGCAGTCTGGTAGTATTATCGCAATTCAGGTCACCTTCGTAAGTTCGCTCGTTTTCACGCCATTTTTAGCTAAGCAAAGGTGGAAACTTGCAAGCCCAAATTTCAGGTGGTCGATTTTAGATACTTAAAAAAAATTCTGTATATTTTTTATTCTTTAATAATTTTAATGATTTTTATTTCAATGTTGGTGAACTTTTACTTCCTCTTTCCATCTTAAGTTTTATATCAACAATACGTAAATTTTTACCTAGCTATACTTTTTTTTAGAATTAAAAATATTTCTAGCTCAGGATTATGGCTTTTTAATTTTTCTTGCATATAATATCCATTATTTTTGATTTCATTACAAACGCAAATATTGAATATTAAATGCGGCATTGACGGGGAATAACTTCAAATGTAACAACCTCGACTTTCTGGCATTTCAACTGAGCTCCAACGAAGACGAAAATATAAAATCGTATTTTAATACATGTTTATTATATAAAATTTATTATGTAAACTCCATCCGGAGCGCACTTGGAGAAAAAGTCGAAAATTGTTTAAACTTTTAAGTTTGGAAACAGCCGAAAAGTTGAAAACAACTTGAACCAGCAGAACGCCGAAAACCTCAAAGTTCGTTGTGCGCGCTAAACTTTTGCCAGCATTTTCCTAGCATTTTGCCACAGTTGTAACGTCTATGGCTTTGCATGTGCGATGAACGTTTGCGTTTTCTTGTTGTGTCAATAGCAATTGCTGTTTATTTTAAAAGTTTTTTTTATTTCAAACAAAATGCTTCTATGAAACTCTCTATACAGAGATTTGTGTTATAAAAATTAGATAGGTTTAATGTTTAGTATTTAATAATGATGAAAACTTTTTTTTGTAATTTCGATTTTTAATTATTAATATGAAGATTGTTATTATATCTAGTGTAATTATTGCTTAAGAATGGACTGTATGTTTTTTATTGTATTGGTTACTGCATTTAGTTGTGCTTTTATATTATACGTTATATACTTATACTTATCTACTGTCTAACCCAAATCCCTCCATGGGCCAATTTTAGGCCTCAAAATTGATTGCAAGCCGCATATAAAAAAACAATAATCAAAAATTGAAATTTTGTTGTCATCTTAATTGATTCTCCGGTTTTATCTTTAAAGAGAAACACAAATTTACTTATACTCGTATATTTAATTTTTGAAAATATGGCCTAACGAAATTCTGTCTTTCAAAATTCATTTTTTTTAAATCGTGCTTTTAAAAAAACACTATATTTCATAATTCTGGATTTCTGAATTCGAAATTTCATAATTCTGATTTTTGTTTTTATAATTTTTGTGTTTATTATTATATTATTATAAACCAAACCAGAATTTTGAATTCATGAATTTGTTGATCACATATATATATATATAGTATAGAACCAAATGCAGAAATGGTTTAATGTCAAATTTAGAAAAAAAAATTGTATCCGTTATACAATTTGTATTGAAAAATTTAAATCTATATCAATAAAAACAAGTTATAATTAAATAATACAAAGAAATTTCATCTGCAAGTATTTTGGCACGCAGCGGTTTTTTGAAAAACACAGCGTTTTGCCTATTTCAAATGATAAAAACTTTTGAAAAATTATAGGGCTATTTATTTTGAATTTATTCAAGTGAAAAAATCAAAAAATGTGTCTACATCTTTTTTGTTACACTGAATACATTTTCGTTACCATGAATAACATTTCGTTACCAAGTACACATTTTATTATTGTTGCAATTATTTTTTATTTGGGCATGTTTTTAATTTATTTTTGTATTTATTTTGAAACATTAGTTTGGCCATTAATGTGACCCAATATGCACCTTTGTCGGGCCGCATACTTCTTAAAATAAAAGTAAAGTCATCTTTTGCATGGGTTAAATATATGAATGAACTACGATTGGCCGAATTTCGATTGGCCTAATGATACGATTAGCCTAATTACATTTTTTTTTTAGGGGTATACTAAAAGTTTCCCTTATTACGGGCAACGAATATTTTTTTCCCACTAAATTCGGTGACAGGCAAACTATACCTTGTAAAAATCTCCCAAAATCTATTTTCTAATTTCTTCTCTTGTCTTTTTGTTCAATAAAAGAAGAGTGCTGCGCTTGCGCAGCACACGATTGTTGTTGTATACTGAAAATGTTTTGGGGTCTAAATTTCCATTAATTTCAAAGAAAGCAAACTATAGAGAAAATATGAGAGTTTTTATTTCATTTCCATTCCTAGCTCCTAAATAAATAGTTTTGGATAGTCTTTAATTTTTTGTAATCTTTTTTGCTTCGTAAAAACAACCACAATTAAAATATAAAATAAACTAACAACGACTAACAAAAACTGCATAAAGTTCACTTTCTTTGGAATTATTATTAACCCCCTAAACAAACCCTTCAAAAAAGTAATTTAAAAGGACGATTTTAAGCTGTTAACCTCAAATTCAAAAAGTAAATAATCTCTACTACATAACCATTTTTTTTAAAATGATGATGTACAAAATTCTGTTTTAAAAAATCTAAATTACATTTATTTATTGATACCAAAAAAAGTTCAATAACATAAAAAAACAATAAAATTTTATTGAATACAATTATATCACCAAAAAATGTTGTTTTAATTTATCATGGTGAAAAGGTTTGTGTTTATTTGGGTACATTTGTTTGGGAAAAAACATTTTTTTTTTGGGAAAAAAAATATTTTTTTAGGTACACCTAAAAAAAAATGTACAGAAAAAAAATAACACAGAAGTTTGAACAATTATTTAAAAAATCTAAGCATATTCATTATTGCCAATACTATCGTGACAATATGTCTCCCCAAAATATTTTCTGGACCGCCTTTGGGCCACAATGCAATAAGAGATGGTTTGTGGGAATTTTCTGAGGCAAATTATCGAGAAATTCTTAATATTTTCCATCCCCGAATACCGTGATTTTTTTGCATTTTTTTTATGTTGCATAATAGTGCATAAAAACTATCTGATTTTAAGTTTATTGATAAATTATTTCTTTTCAATAAAGTACATTTTAGATTTTGTACCCCGGCAACTAAAGACAAATTTTGATCCGCACACGTACACAATTCCAGTCAGGATATCTCAACTGATTAATACCTCCGATTATGATTTACAATTTTAGAAACAAAGTAATTCATTCAAGACGCCCAACAACTATTAATTATAGCTCTGTGTAATTTAAAATTACAATTTATTAGGTAACATATATCTTTAAATTTTTCTCTTTTCTTTAATCTAAAAAAATCGTCTCTTTTATTTGAACAATGATTTTATGGTATTCTCGATTTTTATGTAATTTAAAAAAAATGTTTTCAGGATTTTCGATTATTTTGATATGTTCAACATTTCGGGAAATCCCAAATAATATTAAAACCTAAAAGGCGTTTTTATGGGAAGATAGGAAATAATAATACGAAATAATAATAATAATAAATAAATATAAAATTATATTTGAATTTTTATTAATTATGTTTGTTTTTTTAGAGCACATGGTTTTTGTCTTATTCTCATATTCGTTGTTGTAACATACATAATTGTGAATTCATTAAAAAACGCGCATAAATTCAAAAAGTGCACCCGCTCAAAACTTTTGACGCAAAAATTTGACTTTTGTTTAGCATATTAAAAAATTAATAATAAAAGTACGAGTATATATAATATATATAGAGCTTTCCTGGATGGCCGCTGAAAGTTTTGCCGCTGAACGCGAACAGAAGATCCAGCGACGCAGGGACTTATTAAATAAGAACTTATTTTGTGTCAACAAATTTATTTATTTATTAAAAAAAGTTTAGCGTAAATAAAATATGTATACGGAGTATCGTTGAAGAGCAAATATATGTCAAAAAGGAAATGGGTCTGGCACAATATGTTTCAAGTGTGCTACAATCAATAACTCTCTCGGATTACGAATTAAGATAGTATATTAAACATCCAAAGTATGTGGTATAGTTATTTAGTGGAACACCATATCAGACACGACGACGCGACGTGCCGACGCCCAACGCAACGTATGGTATATAGTCTGCCTTTTTGCCATATAGAAATACGTATATACATATAAACGCGTTCGAAACACTATCTAAATTCTAAATCCCGGCTTATTCATGCGAATAAAATCGAAATATTTTCTATATTCCACCGCATGTGCAACTGCTGATATACAAGAGGAGCAGAGCTGCCACCATCCCACCGCCCGCCACCCACGCTGAGATAGGCGCTGCCTGGAAGCACATTCTATCTAAAACAAGCTGATTCCCGATGAGATACAACCGCAATGAGTGTACTATATATTATATAATATATATAGAGATAAACTATACACTATACATGGTATTGTCTATTGTGTATAATGTTTATATGTAGGTATAGCGCTCAGCAAACTAACTTTATTCATTTATTTCCAAGCGTCGACGCGCAAACGCACAGTGCTTCAACAATTAATTTTGTTTATTATGTTTTATATTTTAAAAAACTAAAAAAATCCTTTTCATTAATAAACAAATAAAAAAACAATAAATTATGGTACCATTTTTAAAAAAATAATTTCCTACTTTTTAATCAAGATTTTTTAAATATTAATTTCTCATAAAAAAAAATATATTAAAAAAAATAATTTAGAGATCTTATTGTTAAGATTTAAAAAGTTACATGTTATACAATCAACATAGTTTGCGTAGTTTTATTGCATAATATAAAAATACTTTACTCTAATTTAATTCAATAAAATAATATACCTAAAAAAATCAGATGCTTTTTAATTAATTTAAATCATACATCGTGCACTTATCCACTAATAAATTCGAAACATTTTTCATAAATTAAAATTTTCAAATTTATTAAAAATTTAGAAATAATAAAAAAATATTTTAAATTAATTTAAAAAAATCTTACCAAAATATTTCAGTTTATTAAAAAGTTCTTTATTTAAAAAAGGAAATTATTATTAAATTAAAAAAAAAACATATTTACATCACATAACATTTTTTTAATGTACCAAAAAATAAAATAAATTAAAAATGTTAAAAAAATTAAATTCTGTAAAAATATTATTATATTTAAAAAAAATCTTGCGCAATTTATACGATTTAATTTTTTTTATTGATTCGAGGGACTTTTAATAAGTTGTTGAAATGAAGTAAATGGAATGTTAAAAATAGTTCCCTCGAACCCAGTGGCGTCGATAGGGTTAGTGTCACCCAGTATCCACTTTAAGTGTTAGCTTACGTAAGCTAAGTGACCGATGTGAGCCAATGACTCCGACCATGTTTCACCAAGTAGTGTTTATGGAGCTCGACCTTTTTCATAAGCTCGAGCTAACGAGCCTAATACAAAAACTTGCTCGGGTACCTCGAGTTACTCCAGCTTTTTTTTTAATATAAAATTTCGTTAAATGAAAAAATTTCAAAAAATTCAATAGTCACCAATTATTTTTATATTATTACATTTTTTTAAAATTATTAATTATATTTATTGAGTAATTTATTTAAATTAAAACTCTTTGTTAAAAAAAAACTCTTGAATCAACCGATTGTCAGTACTTCAGTTTTATAATTTTAGGTCTTTTAAAAATAACCAGTAGTAGTCAACCACGACGGTCCCTTGTACGCTCCTTGAGATACAAGGACAGCTGAACTAATTGAATATTGTGATACGACTCTCCCACAATTGTTATTATCATAGCAAAGCTTAATAAAGAGGTCATTGTTAAAACAACCAAAAGTCTTTTGGAATCTTGACTTCCATAGTTCGATCACATTAGTCTCAACAAGAAGGTCCCTTATACGCTCTACGAGGTATAAGGACAGCTCTATTGTTGAAACCAGTGTGATACAACTAAAATGGTTATTTTCATAGCCAACGAATTTAAAAGAGAATTGTTATAAATACGCCCCGGTCTTTTGGGAAGCCCCGGCTTCTATAGTGATTATTTATTTCAAAAAGTTGGTATTTTACTTACTCTTAAGGCACAGAAGCTGTTAAATGAATCAGGTTTTTTAGTATTTAAATAAAAATGCGAATGAAATGAAGAACCTTTTAAGACAATGTTCTTTTGAAAATGGTTATTATTTTTATTTGGAATAATAAAACATATAAAAAAACAAAATTACACTTTTATAAAATAATATTTTTTAAGTTTATTTTTATATTTCTAAACAGTTTTTTATCATTTGTTTAATTAAATTTTAAAAAACCTACTAAAATATAATAATAATAATAATATAATAATATTTTGCATAAAATAAGCAAAAAACTATACTAAAACTTTACGTTGAAGTACTAGAATCAAACGGAAAAAGAGTGCATTCAGTACTTTCAAATTACAAAACCTAAAATAAAGATCTCATAATAATGTAAACAAAAAGCTTCCTCGATCCATAAACTCTATCACCAAGCTCACGGTGCAGCACAAACACTGAAAGCAGGACCCGGGCGGTAGATCATGTTGTCACTCTCCCGTCTCCCCATTTAGTGTCTATTTATTTTTTTTGGTGACACCCTGCAGATAATCAAATTTATACATAAATTATGCACATACCTATTTTTTTGGGTTGACATTCCGCGGATGATGAAACAATATCTTTTTTGAAGGGGTTACACCCCACAGATGATGAATGTAAACTTAAATCATACCTATCTCTGTTTGATAGAATCTCACCATCTATATTATGCTACGATTACACGGACTGCTACTTTCGACAGTTTGTCTCAGTTGACGACGCTCGCTGCCATCGACGACAGTTCATGTAATCACCCAAATAAACAACTGCCCATATTAAAGTGATACCCAACATTCAAAAATAGCAGTTTTGTATAAGTTCGTGTAATCATCGGGTTGGGTACGACTCGCTGGCTGTCAATTCACCAGTTTTCGATTAGCTTGTAATTTGGCACACTTCATTTTAATGTCATAAACCCATTTTTAATATATGACTCGATACTTGATTATTCCTATCAGGCTTTTATGCATATGTCTTGTGAGATTAGGATGAATCTTCGTTGAAAGGATATTGAGGAGACACCATTACTAAAAATATAAATTCTTTACTAAATCTTTTAATAAAACTTTTTTCAAATGACTTGTTGGATGGATTGAATAAAGGATTTAAGAGTATCTTTTAATAAAACTTTATTCAAATGACTTGTTGGATAGATTGAATAAAGAAGAAAAATAAAAATAAATATAAAACAATTCTTGAAAATAAATTCATTATTCTTAGAAAGAGTTCTTTCTCAAGACCCTTAAAGCTAAATTTCATCCCAATCCCACCAGCCATATTCCAATAATCCAATAGTAATATTTAGGGAGGAATCATATGTTTAAAGGTTCCTCCTTAAGACCCTTAAAACGATGTTAAATATTAATCCCACCAGCTACATGCCACCAGCTACATGCCAAAAATGCCGATGGAAGTATTTAAGATTGTTGTCCTATATTTTTATGAAAGATTCCTCCTCAAGATCTTTAAACCGAAGTTTAATTCAAATCACAAAAGCCATATGCTAAAAAGCCTAATAGGAATATTTATGGAAGTCATATTTTTAGGATGGGTTCCTTCTCAAGACCCTTTATACGAAGTGTTATCTAAATCGTACGTTTTTTATGACATATATTTTGCATAAGGTTCGAGTCATCCTCTAAAAAAAACTTTTTGACCACACAAAAAAAGTTGAGGATGGCATTTTTTAATATGTATATACTATAGTTAGTTAAAAGTAAAAATAATTTGATAGTTATAGAGTTGAGACAACTGTCGCCAATTGGCAGAAAAACAGTCCGTGTAATCGTAACATCAGTAACACCCCATCATAGATATATTGTCCTTTTTGATACATGAATTGGTGAAACACAGGGCCCTCAGCGCCCCTTCTTTCCCTTTCCCAGCGACGCCACTGCTCGAAACTCACACATACTTGGTCTAACGTATATCCAACTATGCGACTCCATCCTGCAAAGTAGTTTCTTTCTTGCTCTTCAAAATACAGTGTCAAGTTATTGTCCACTGGGTTTGATCAAAATATAACTGGAAAAAAAATTTTTGGTTTGGAATAGTAAATTTAAAAAAATAAGCCAAATATTACGATTACGATGAATATAATGATCCAATTTGGCCAATTTCTCCGTCCCGATATCAGCCTTCAAACGGTCAAAAAGTGATGCAATAATAATTAGCTATAATAGCTAATTTATATAGAAAAATAATTTTATAGTAAAAGTGGATTTAAAACATTATGCAAAACGATAATAAAAACACGGCAATAACTGTACTAATTAATACAGACACCGCTTTTCAGATACCTTGCCATTACAGCTTTAGCTTTACTGATACACAAAAAAAACGTTTATAAGAGATTAAAATGGGAAAATGAAAAGTTTGGCTTAGCGCCAAACTTGGATGTGACAGCCTAATGTAATTTGAATCTACTTAGTCCGTTTAAACAATAACAATGTTACGAAAGTGTCTTTTTCATCCTCATAATGATTACCAAGGATCTGACATGAAATTTGGCATTTTGGCTAATAAAAGATGATACATATAACAAAATAAATGTTTTTAGGACTTTACTTATTTTTTGTTCTAAGTTGCGTTATTGTAAAAAAAGAGATAATATTGAAGAGAGATTATCCTGAAAGATTCTTATCATGATAATTTTTTATTGAGTTTTAATTTATTATAGTAGATTAGAAAACCTGATAGATACTAAAATTGAGTGGATGATACCTCGTATCGCATGTAAAATACCACTCACAGAACAGATTCGGCTGTAACAGCCTAATTTGGCCCCAACTCCTAAACTTACTTGCTGCAGCAAAGTTTAAGCTGTTCAGCTAAGTTTTTAGGGTTGGCATAGCATTAATTTTGCTTTATTTGTTTATGATAGGCAATCCTCCCCAAAACAAATTGAGTTCTTATTTATTTAAAAAATATCCACCGTGTAATAGATTCCAAATTAAAGTATCCAGAAACAATTTTATACAAATGTTTGGCAAATATATCACATAACAAAGTATCCCAAAATATTTTAACAAATATTTTTGGTAAAAATATAAATTATTTATTTTTTCATAAAATATATGATATTATTCCAGCTATAAATTCCTTTACAAAACACCCCATAATTTTATTTGTCTTGTATTGTATAAAACAAAATCTAAAATTCTACCCCAGAACATCACTTGTTTTGGCTTATTTTGCCATGACATATTTTTTGGGATAAAATGTCATTGGATATTATTTTTGATGAATAGCATCAAAGTTAAATATAACTTAGCTATTTTTGTTCTATCAGTGCATTTAAATAATTTTCCAAGCTATTTTTGAACCAGCTGATTTTTTTCCATTGAAATATTTAAAAAAAGATTAAAATGTTTTATGATTTATATTAAATAGCGCACACAAATACTTGTAACGATTGTGCAACTCGGCCATTTTTGTCCCATAAAACTAATAAAATATAATATTAGGGATTTTTTACGAAAACATAAAAATATAATTAGGGCCGTTTTATTCATGTTGCTGTAAAGTTAGAGCCTTCTTAGAGCGGGGATTACGATTATTACGATTATTTAAGGCCAATCAGTATAAATAAATTGAAATTATTCATAAGACGTTTGAAATATCAGTGAATTAATTTTTTTTACCGAACCAAAGAGGTTTAAGTTAGAATTTCTAGCTTTTTGACCAGTTTAGCGCCTATAGAGCAAGTCCTAACTCTAAACTGATTTAGAGCCGCTATAACCGATTTTAGAACGTCGTAAATAAACGTCCCTTATTGTTTATTGTTTGGTTTTCTTTTTTAATTATTTGCATTATTTTTTTTTCTAAAACAATCGTTAAAATTTGTTTTTCCATAGCTGCAACACTGTGTGACGCCTGTATAAGACCGCATTTTATATAGGTATGTATATATATGTAATACCGATACACTATATTCATACATTATACAATATACTATATTCTTCATTATTAGACCGTTGTACATACATATTGTATTATTATATATAGATTAAAGCTTTGCGGCATCACGTCTTTCGTCGAGAGACGTGCTCGTGCGGTTCCATATCTTTCGTTACATCAAGATAAATATATAATATATATATAGCGCGATATACACATACTATATATATACAACATATAACATAAAATACTTTAATTATTTATTGCTATTTATCGTGCTGCCGGCGTATTATTCATTAAAGTGTCGGGTTGCAGATTAAAAGCTCTTTAGTTTTCAATCAAAAACTGTAAGCTCTTCTTCATTGGACTGTGCATTTGAGATCATTGCGCGGGTATATATATATATATATATATTTCGATGATGAGTGCCTGCAGAATCATTTGGTTGTGTACTGCTCTCGGTATGAATCTGCGATAAAAGTTTATCATGGCTAGAAATCGTTTAAGCTCTCGTGCAGTAATTGGTTGTTTGAAATCTTGCACGGCCGAAACTTTTTCTGGTAATGGATGAATACCGTCTTTCGTAACGAGATGGCCAAGAAACTTAATGGATTCTTTACCAAATTGACA
>JAAAKO020041295.1:0-27404 GCA_010015015.2 Bolitophila cinerea
AAAACCCCGGTTTAGGGGGGGGGGGGGGGTTGGGGGGGGAGGGGGTTGTTTGTTATTAAATGATAGGTAATACCTATCATTTGGTAGGGGGTGGGTTTTCTGTGCTCCCCTTACCTCTCATTAGCCGTTTTTTGCACTTTTTCGATTTACGGGAGGAGAGGGGAGGGTAGAGAGTTGGGTGTTTAGTATCATTGAGAGGTCATTTTCAGACTCGTCCAGACCCACAACTGGTGATTTCGATTAGATTTAATATAGTAATATGTAAATGTAAAAAAAATGTTGCTAGGGGTTTGGGGGACCCTCACCCATGGATCGATAGGTTATAAAATTAACTATCATTTGATACTAAACATCCCCCCTCCTCTAACCTCCCCTCCCAACGTAAATCGAAAAGGTACAAAAAAACGGTTTTTACTCCTTATTAAGGGGAGGCGTCAAAACCCCTTAACAAATGATAGGTATTGTAATTAATAATACATTTTTGAGGAAACTTATACTGTTGCTTCCATTGACCTGGGATCAAAGGTACACAAAGTAGGTCGACCGCACCTCTACACTTTTTTCATCCAATGCCTAATGTGTACTCAGGTTGGTGTCTGATGTGAGACGTCGCCATGTACTTGGTCTTAGCTTCGTTCACCTCCAAAAAAACGGTGTGTAACCACTCCAATGTCGATAACATCCATTTCACACCCTCGACACTACGTCCAGCTAGGTCTATGTCATCCGCATTTGCCAATAACTGACCAGACTTCTTAAAGATCGAACCGATGCTGGTGTCCACAGCTTTCTCCAGAGCAACATTCAAGAGCAGTGTTGCAAGTGGATCACCCTGTCGTAGTCCTTCCGTCGTTTCGAAGGGTTCCGATAGCTTTCCGCTAACTCTCACCGAGGATCGAACATATGACAGCGTTAGCTTGGCTAAGGCGATAAGCTTTTGTGGGAATCCAAACTCAGCCATCACCTACCAAAGATGTTCACGCAGCACGCTGTTATATATCACTAAGGTTAAAATATTTCTATCATTGATGATAAGCCATTTTTTTGTAATGATTTTTATTACGATACGAACATTAAACTCACTTCTTAGAAAATGAAATTCTATGATAGAAGTATTTTATCCTTAGTGGAAGATATGCCGCCTTGAAGTCAACAAACAGATGGACGGAATCCACACTGGTAATTTCCAATGTTTCCGAAAGCTCCTCACTCTCCCAAAAATTGCACAATTAGCTCGGTAATTGCCAGCCATAATGCCTCACCACTCTATTTAAGAAGTTTTCCGGGCGCATTTCGTCAGAGCCAGGCAATTCGTTACTCTTGAGCTTGAGAATAACATCCTTAACTTCTTGTAGTGATTGTTCTGCTATGTATGGATGTGCAGTCTGGTACTTCAAAGGTCATTAATGATCCTCTAAAGTCCCAACAATCCTCCCATTGATGGGATCAACCCCGCCCAAAAGCCAGTGCGTTTCAGCCGAGATAGGCTCTCAACCAAATGGTGGGGAAGGTGAGCATGAAAGCATGCTCACCTGGGCCCACACCCCCACACTACCATTAATTGTAAAGAGCATCGGTGGTAAACCCCTCGGTCAAGACAATACTCGGACCTATAGTTATACGGGTTTTTCCCGAGCGGTCGACTACAAGTAGTTGGTCGTATCGGTGGTACCGGGGGTATTCCTAAAGCCCAAGCGCCCAGTATAGTTACGCCTTAACTTTATTCGGCTCCGTGGGGTCGCTAAGCCCCAACAGGTGAAAAAGGGGCACAATTGCCTCATAAGCCTATAAATAAGCTTGCCTTAATCACCCGACCTGCGGGAATATGCACTGGTTAAGTAACATGGCTGTTCGATCGGTGTTTGGGCGGATTGTAATACTTGTTTGACTGTTTTTTTATCCTTGTTTTTTTGTCTTGAATTATTCTTTTTTAAGTTCTTATTTGTTTTATTTTGTTTTTTTTATCATTTTTTAATATGTTTTTTTTTTGTTTAATTTATATGTTTTTTTAATTTTGATTTTCTGTTTTTGTACATTTTTTTATGGAAATGGAGTTTTTTTTATAGTATACATATACACATTTATAAAATTATTTATTCAATAAAGGTCAGTTGGGGAGATGCTTCCCCGATGACGTCTCGTTTAAAAAAAAATCTACACTTAAAAAAAAAGATTTTTGTTTTTTTTATATTTTTTTTTTATTTACATTATTACAACTTAAAAACTGTTTGTACTATATAAAAAAAAAGTTTCCCAAATAACTAACTTATTTTTTATTTTTTTTAAATAGCAAATTGTCAAAACTTTAAGGTCGATAGCGACTGTGAGACATATTAAAAAAAAACATTATTTTTTATTTCATTTTTCCCATCTTTTGCATACCCAGGCCTATTTAAATTTTCGAGTTTATAAAAACTCCATTCACCCGCTATCCAGACTAACTTGCATGGCCTTTATGCTTCGTGCGCTTTTAAAATATTAAACAGCCAATCGAAATTCAGCCAATTTTAGTTCAATCAATCTTAATTAGGTCAATCGAAATTCGGCCAATCGTAGTACACTCGAAAAACATGGAATAAATTTGAATCGTTTAACAACCACACCACGATACCTATGCGTATGTATTAAAGGCTGTCATGTAGAGACTTGTCATGGTCAAAAAAAGTGCAAGAGCCTGATATCCATATTTTTTAATCAAACATAATATTTATTTAAAAAAAAAACTGAAATTCGGTTAAGTACTTTTAATAATATTGATATACGCAAAGAATAGCATATTTAGTTGACCAAAAGTTTTTTTTTTGTAAGAAATAAGATTTTTTTATTTTCATAAAAATGCGAATCACGATATTTTTAAGTTAAGAGTGAAAAATTATAAAAAAAATATTTTGAACGTGCTTTTACTGCGTTTGTGCGTGGCATTTGGAATTTTTTAAGCTGGAAGGGTTAAAATATAGTTATTTGAATTAAATTAACTAGACGACAAGAGCCACCACTCCGATCAGACCGACCTTAGGATTAAAAAAACTAACACATTACTAAACTGAAGAATTGATTCGCGGAAGTTTCATTGGATTTGCAAGTTTGAAGCCCTTCGTATTATTTTTTTGTTAATTGTTTTATTTTATTACTATTTATTTTGTTTTTTAAGTAATTGATATTTTTATGGTCAATTTACATCTATTTCCAATTCTATTCAATCAATATTAATATTTATTTCTACTTAATTACAATAACAACTTATATCTTTAAAACTTATAAGTGGTTCTCCATACAAACTTTTATTGAGTACTATAGTCTTCGAATTTAACTCTTCTCGAAACCACAGATTTCAAAAACAATATATCGTGGCAATTTCAAATGCTAGTAATTATGTGTCACCCTTTATGAAAGCTAAATTAAGCAAAAACAATTTCATCATTTTAAAAAAAATCTCGAATCTTACGATTTTCGAAACCACGCCAACCAAATTCGAGATTTATTAAAAAAAAGTATCTTAAAATTGAATTCAATTGAATGAATGCAATATAATTATGAACACTATTTTAGTATTTGTTAATATAAGTTTCGAGATCTGTGGTCTCGAGAAACGTGGGGTTCGAGAACTGCGAAATTATGATGTGTTAACCCTAAAAGGTCTATTCTTCTTAAAAAAATACACCCAGCTCAAGAGGTGATTTTTGACAATGTCCAGGAGCGTGCTGATTTGATAAAGAGACGGTGAATATCATTAATTATTGCAAAAAGATCTAATTTCAAATATATTTATTTTACATTAAAACTAAAAAAACTAGTAAAACTAAAAATATCTAATTTAAAAAAAAGAATGATTTGGTTATACCATTTTTTCCTCCTTAACCAGAACATAATTATTTGGAACCTAATGAACTTCTTTGAATATTTAATGAACCAACAAACAATGTGGATGTTTTTTTTAGAGTTTGTTTTGCTTATATAGTGCGAACTTCAAGCATTTAATAAAACGAACATTATCGTCGAAGAATTGGACACTTTATAATGCTTAATTTAGCACGAAATATACATTACATGTAATTATATAATGCTAAGTTAGCACTAAATAGAGAAAATATAATGCTAAAAAAATATAATATAATGCTAAATATTAGCACGTTTTCTCTTTGTACCTGTACTATTTAGTGCTAAACGTTTGGAAACTAAATATAGTGCTACAATCAGTACAATAAAATTCCAAATATTTTAATATTAAAATCAGCAATCAATTTCTAAAACAATTCTTATATAATGCTAAATCTTAGCACCTTTACACTTTTTAAACGGTTAGAAGCTCTATTTTGTGCTACAATCTGCATAATAACATGCTAAATATTTTAAGCATTATATTAATGCCCATATAATTCTTAAATATTTAAAAATTAATACTGAAAACGTGCCTAAAATTAGAATTATATTGCTCTTTTTTAGAATATAAAAATTAGCCCTATATTTCTAAAAATGTTCTAATATAATTTTAAATCTTAGCATGTTTTCACTTTCTTTGGTTCAAAGCTCAATTTAGTGCTACAATCAGCACAATATAATGCTTAATATTTTAAGCATTATAATAATGCCCATATAATGCTGCAAAATACGACTAATGATATTTAAATCTTTATTTATTGCTTCGATATCGTGCTAATTTTTATTATACACCAATCTAATCATACATTCAATTTAACGACGTCTCCGGTAATTCCATTCGATTTGTCTCTATTAGAGTTTTTATGTGCTTTAACCGCTTATAGAACCAAAATTGTTTTATTGATTTCATCTTATTTGATTATGTTTTGCAATTTAAATGATGGCGTTGAAATTGAAAATGTATATAAACTTTATATATAGATAGGAACTTGTAGCTAGGTGAACAAAATAACACTTTATCACAGTTAAAAGCACACAATATATATAGAAAATTGCATACATATTAAATACATGTACATATATTATATATATTTAATTATTTATATATATATATATATTTAAAAAGAGCAGCAAAGAAACCACACTCCGAAAACAATATTCAACAAATCATTCACGAACTGGCCCATAAATCAATCCTGGATACTATCACACTGGAACACAAACTTACACACACATACACACACAACACAAAAAAACACACACAACATAAATATATATATATTCTCTACTTCAACAATTTTTCACATTTTTATTCTATTGAACATTAAATATATAAAGAAAAATGTAATATACACAAATAAGATCATATCTCTACGTAATATTAAAAAAAAAACTGAATTCTCCTTCCATATATAATCCTAAATCGATATGTATTCAATACATCATACATACTACACACAATGGTTATATTATTATACACAAACACACACACACACTCAAGAATTCTACACATAGAATTAAAATACACATATTGATATTTATTATACGAGGAGGTGTCGTCATGTGTGTGATCGTGCGTGTGTGGCAATTTAAAGATAAGAACAAGCCTTTAAAGCCAACGTTAAACCAAAAAAAAAAATTGTAAAAAAAACATTCACTGCAAAAACAGTCAAACAAACACAAAAGACAGAAAAAATATTAAACAAATATACAACAAAAAAAAACAAATTTACTTATCGTTATAAGGTATACAATTAATGACAATATAAGTTAGAAGGAGGTATCAAGCAAAAGAAATGAACAAAATGAACAAAATGAACAAAATGAACAAAATGAACAAAATGAACAAAATGAACAAAATGAACAAAATAAACAAAACAAAAATAGTATGTTGTATTAAATAGACAACATCTTTTGAAACATTATTATGTTATATATTCGCGCTATATATTGAAAAACTGAAAACTAATAAAATCAGATGAACACACCAAAAAACACACACACACAAACAAACAAATACAAATTCACACAAAAGACTCTTTACACACTACAGTAAACAGTATTATATACACAACAAACAAAAATAATAATCCTTTGCACTTTTATTTATTCAATTAATACTATCTAAAACCTAAAAAAAAAATATATATTACTCGATTTTGGACAATATAACATTTATTCAATATTTAACTCAGAGTATATCCACGCTTTATTCGTTTGTAATTGATTAAATTCACATTGTGGATTGTGGAAATCAGAAAATAGAAAATCCCGGCAAAATCCTGAATAAAAACTTAAAACAGATATATCGAGAAAATAATCAAAAGATTTAATCTTGAAAGACCTAATCTCAAAAGACGAAATCTTGAGCGTTGATCCGCGTATTTCGAATTTCGGTAAAATTAATGTGTTTTTTATTATTATTAGGACCCAGAATTGGCAGAATTTCGATTGGCCGAAACACGATTGGCCGAATGATACATTTGTCCGAATTATACGATTGGCCGAAACTCGATTCGCCGATTTTCGATTGGCCGAATCACGATTGGCTGAATAACGATTGGCCGAAACACGATTGGCCGAATCACGATTGGCTAAATCACGATTGGCCAAATAACGATTGGCCAAATCACGATTAGCTGAATGATAAGTTTGGCCGAATCACGATTGACCGAATGATACGATTGGCCAAATTTGTATGTACATTATGGGCTAGTGGGAGATATGTATCCGGTTAATCGTGTGTCTGCAAATCGTGTTTTGGCCATTCGTGGTTTGGCAAATCATGTTTCTGCCAATCGTTATTCGGCCAATCGTGATTTGGTCAATCGAAATTTGGCCAATCGTAACATTCGGCCAATCTAAATTTGGACAATCGAAATTCGGCTAATCGTATCATTAGGCCAATCATGATTCCGACAATCATATAATTCGGCCAATCGAGATTCGGCCAATCGTATTATTTTTAGGCCAATCGTATCATTTGGCCAATCGTGATTCAGCCAACTGTGATTCGGCCAATCGAGAGACACTGCCCGGTTTTTAAGGGGAAAACCTACTTTTCAGTATGCGTTATTTTTTCATTGTAAAAATAGAAAATCTACTAAAAAAAACTTTTTTTTAAACTTTAATTTTTTTAATTCAGAGATACGTCTAAATAACAGTAAGTGCTCTCCTAAAAATCCGGGCCCTAATTATTATTTTTTTTAAAAAATCATTAAATTGTGATCCTTCATCTAAAATGATCGAGATTGTAGATTTTTCTAATAATGTTTTTTTAGAACTAACCTATTAAATCATTTTTTTTTTTGGGTTTTAAATATTAAGTCATCGTGTCGTTAATTCTATCTTCGAAACTGCAGATAAAGTTTGGCAATTACAATTTTAACTGTTTATCAGTTTAGCGTAGGGAAGATAGGGGTAGAGTGTAGGCTGTAGAGTGTTGTATGGGTATCCAATAGAACAAATGAATGAGTTTTTTTAAACAAATTATCTAATATTCATCTACAAAGCTCCGGCTAAGTTTGGAAATGTTAGACCTTCCTTTTTTTGTTCAAACTACAAGAATTCAAAAAAGTTTTTTATGATTACCCACTACACACACACACACACACACATATCATGCGACATGATCAGCGGATTTGTAGATTTATCGACACTTTAACAATAATCAAACGTATCCGAAAAAATAAATTAAAAAATGAGTAAAATGTACATAATATACCTTATAAATGATTCACTCACTAACTGAAGGACTATTGGCCCAAAATGCTGAAACCAATTGATAACGCCAATTTCATATCGCCAAAAACGAACTAGTGGTTTAAATGGGAAATTTTCCCCGACATTGGTGAGCATTTATATTAGTTTTAGCCGATAGGCCTTCAGTTCGGGTAACACTATTTATTTTTAAACTTTATATGTATTTACATAAACGCAGATAAATTGCGCTCTAATTTTGACTATAATTTTGATCTTTATTTCTGAATATCTGTATTTGTCTATCTATCACCCCTAATCATCATTATTCTCGCTTATGTGTACCTTTCGATCTTTGAGCTATCGTGCAATCTTGTATAAAACCACAACAACAAAAACAAATCCTATCCACTGAACCGACACAATCTTTACAATATGACAACATAGAAATATCTAATTTAATAAATACAATCGAAAAACAAATAACACACATACACACACACACACATACACACACACACACACACACACACACACAGAAAATAATACCAGCCAACACATATGTAAACTAGAATAAAAAACATTTCATAATATGTATAACTTACAAACACCATATATATATATAAAACCAGACTTCTTTCACTGTTTTTGCGGAACGCTTTTCTTTTGTCAATGGGATGCAAATGTTAAATATATAATTTTCTTTGAAAATATACATTTATACACAATACACATACTTGCACTTGCACCAAATGTAACGATTTGGATGCGCGTGGTAATTTAAGTGATACACAGTATTTTTCTAAATTGGCATACATCGGGCAACACTTATATATACTAAAAAACACACAAATTGTTAAAAGTTCATCAATGCGTAACGTCGCGTGTTTGCCAGAGACTGTATGTGTATCTGTATAGATTGTATTTCTGAGTATGGAGATCAAGGACTTTGGAGGAGGACAAAGGACAGTTATAAAACACTCAACACCTTACATATTGGATTTTCTGAATACATCTTTGGAACGAGGTGTAGTGCGCGTTTTGCTGGTGGTTTGCGCCCTCTGGGCCAACAAAAAAATCGGTTACATAAATATACAAAATATAAAAGAAAAAATGGCGTTTTGTTTTTTTATCATTATGTCCAACAAAAGGTTATGGAGATCAAATAATTTCGAAGCTGGGCCATTGGTTCTCAAAGGTATTGCATTTCTACAAAACAAATATGAACATTTTATTTTAAAATAGGATCTAAGTGTTGTGGTGGCATGACCTATAGGACGGATCAGGTATCACTAATTCCTATATCATAAATACAGCCGGGATAAAAATGGAAATACATCTGTTTAAAATTAAAACATGCCTTTAAGGGTACTAAAATATAGCTGATCGAATTTCTAATAATATGAGACCTACTTTTTTGCCTTTTTGCCTTTTTTGCCTTTTTTGCCTATTCTGCATATTTTAATATTTTAAATGCATATTGGGGCATTTTGTTTGTTTATTTCGAATTAAATTAAGTGTTCTTTCAAATAAAACACACAAAGGTTACCAGTACGCAACCAAATAAATTAAATCAATTTTTGATCTTTTACTTGCATATTTGTTAGTTATAATCTAGGTAAATCCAACTCTGACAAAAATATAACTTTTATTAGCATATAACTGTCCACAAGACAGGAGGTGCTCGACCTTACTCTGTGCTCTCTGTATTCGATGAACTTGATTAAAAACTTGAAGGTTTCTAATGACATCACCTCATTGGACCATAAAAGCTTTTATTTCAAGTTCTATACTGACCCGAACCCTCCGACGAAAATTCGGAATCGTAGAAATACGAATTGGGCCAAGTTCAAGAATCTCATCTCTGACAGAGCAGTTGAATGGAATTTCAACACAGACTCAATCGATGGTCTTGAGAAGCTGTTAAGCTTCTCTCTAAAGACCTTCGTAAGTCTTTTGAATCCTGCTACCCTCTCAGAGTAATCAAGACAAGGAACCCTTGTCCATGGTGTTTAAGTGATCTCCGAAATCTCCGAAAGCTAGTCAGAGAGTCCTTTAACAGGGCTTACAAGACCGGCCTGCAGGATGACTGGAATCACTTTTCTAGAGCTATCTCTAAGGTCGACTGTTAGATTGGTTTGGGTTCCTGGTCACTCAGAAATTCCGGGCAACGAACAGGCAGATCTTTTAGCCGGAAATGGTAGTGATTCACACTTTACTGGACCAGAACCGGCGATCGCTGTATCGACATCACTCAGGAAATCGTGGGTAAAAGATATGTTGAGTGGCAGTCAGCTCACGCACTGGGTCTTCAGAAACGGATGTGAGACATCCAAGATGTTTTTATGGAAACGTAGTCGAGAGTCACAAAATCGGCGCTCCACCTCAATCGCCAAGAGCTCAGTTTGGTCTGCGGTATCCTCATTGGTCATTGCAGACTTAATAAACACCTGCATCGGTTGCACTATTCTGATAGTCCAATTCGTTTTCTCCGCTGAGTGTCCGGCTTTAGACATACTCAGATGTCAAGTGATTTATTCCTACAAGATCCCTGTTGGCTCGCTCTCTCTCTTGTATCATCATCATCAGCATATAACTGTCAAAGAACCCACTGAATTTAGTTTAAATGTATAAAATTTGAATTTAGCCTAGAATAAGTTCGATTTCGAAGTTTCGGAGGTGGGATACATTTTACATGCAAATAAGTCATAATTTAATTAAGCCTTAATAATAATAAAAAATCATATATATTTTTCTATGAAATAAATAATGTGTTTATATTTTTAATACATATTATACGTTTATATCTGCATATTTTGTATTTTTAGGTGCATATATTTTCGAACTTTTAGTGCATTTTTTGGTGCATATTTATGCATTTTTTAGACACCGAAATTCCAGGCTCTAATCATAAATAATATTAAATCTTAAATGAAATATAATATAATATTGAATACATATTTCTTATTCTCTATTTTGACATAGAAACACAGGAGTATTAGGACATCAGTATCATTTGCAATGAGAACGCAAGATATCTTTGTTCACATGCATCAACTGCTGTCTGGGTGATGAGAAGGTCGCTACATCTTGACGAGCATGAATCTGAAATCCACCAGAATCTGAAAGCTTTCACTAAGCATCATCAGAAAACCCTGATAATTCGTTTGGACTGACAAAAAAACCTTCTGCATTGTAAGTTTCAGGTCCATAGAAAAATAAACGTTCGAGGAGCTTTTTGCTTCACTTCAAATATCCACCAAACACCAAACACCAATCACAACCGATTCAACATACCGTAATATACGTAGAATTTGTAAATACTTTTAACAGGTGTCTTAAAGTACGATCAGACTGACGGAAATCGAACGGTGTTCGTCCGTCTGTAGTGTGTTCGGCATACGGAGAAACACCGACGGAGAAAAAACCCGTTCAGTCATTTCTCCGTCAGCCGTCAGACGCAGAAATCATACGGTTTCTCCGTTATAGTGTGATCACTCCAAAACCGACCAAACCGTTACTACAGACCGTAAGTTTTTATTAATATTTATTTGAAATAAATTTTGTAAAATATTTTTTTGACAAAACGAAAAAAGTTAAGGTGGGCATTTCTAATAATTTATCAATGGGTAATAATTAAAAATAATTAAGAAGACCTACGAAGCCATTTGGGGCAGGCTGTGTAACATTTAAAAAACGTTCATGTAAAAAACTTTTTGACCAAACAAAAAAAAAGTTGAGGTGGTCATTTTTAATATTTTTTTAATGGTTTATCAGTAAAAATAATTAGAAAGTCTCCCGACTTTATTTGGGGATAGCTGTCAAGCATATGCAATAAAAAAAACACCCTGTAAAATAACCTTTTGACTGAACAATAAATTTGAGGTAAGAATTTCTACTTATTTATTAACGGCTGATCAGTAAAAATAATTTCAAAGTCCTAATACGGCATTTGGGGATAATTTTGCAGCCAAGAAAAAATGTGTTTCCACCCTATAAAATAATTTTCTAACCAAACCAAAAAAAGTGAGGTGAGCATTTCTTATTATTTTACGATAGCTTTCCAGTAAAAATAATTTAGAAGTCCTACGAAAGCCATTTTGGGATAATTATGGAGCTTAGGTAAAAAAACTAAACAAAAAAGTGCGGGGCGAATTTCTGTTTATTTTACAATATCTTTCCATTAAAAATAATTTGAAAATCCTAAAAAGTCTTTTGGGCAGCTGTGGATCATAGGAAAATTGCAAATTCGACATTTGGCAGCACGACCACACGGTTTTCGTATCCTTACGGATTTTGTCCGTCCCATTTTCCCGTCAGCTAGAACGGAGAAACCAAAAAAACACGTTTCATTTCTTCGTCGACGTAGACGTTTCATTTTGTCCGTCACGGAGAAAATCCGTCAACATGTTATGTGCTAGTATGATCACCCTTTACATAGAAACCGTAACATAGTACAAATCAGACGGATTTTTGAACTCCGTCGACGGAGAGATCACACGGAGAAACCGTCTGTTTATCCGTCAGTGTGATCCTAGTTTTAGAATAGCATTTCAACCGACCATGATAATGGATGTAGTAAAGCACCATTACCATTGAGTACATATAGTAGATAAGAAGGTACTGTTTCAGCTGTAGCAGTGTATCAGTCTTTAAAACGTTGATCATTGTACTCATCTACTAGTTCCAGCTTTTTTCCTTCTACTTGTTCTTTCTATTTGTTTTTTACTATTTGTATCTGTAATATGTAAACTCCAGTACTTGGTAACAGTGACAATAATAAAGGTAACCTATTTATATATATCAGAAAGCTTATCGGAATGTAGACCATCAAGTAGAAGAATAAATAATGCTTAAAGCCTTCCTAAATTAATATTTACGAACGAATTAGTATTTTATAATATCTATAAACAAACCAGTAAAAGACCAATAAAAAAATATAATATTATTTACCAGGAAACTGATGGAGTAGGAGAGCTTTATTATAGGTCAACCAAGAAGAAGCTCTAGCTTACTATTGTTTGGTAACCGTATCGTCAGATGACTATGACAGAAATACGTTCCAAACAAATTCAATCAATTTAAGACCTACTTATTACGGATTTTTTAGCTTATTTTTGATATAAATGCTTATTTTTACCTATTTTGCATATTTCAGCTTATTTTAGTACAAATGCTCATTTTTAGTGCATATTTCAATTTTTGTTTATCGAAAAACAAGCTAAATCTATAAACAAAAAATAATGTCAAAAGAACAGCGGACTCGAAGTATTGAAGACAATTACAAAGTTATTGTCTCGAAAATATTTTGTTCAAATATCAAGCATTTTTTATTTTTTATAATTTAAGAAATGTTCGTTATTCATTGAAAAAAGAATAAAGTACAAAATAATAAGTACAAACTTAAACTAGTAATAAATGTACTTTTTCGTTTTATTATTTTATGTTACCATGTAGAAATTTGAAATTTATCTATCAATTACATATTTTTAAATAAATTTAAATGTGGATTATATTGTTTTAGAATTATGTTTTTTTTGGGTAAACATATTGCCTTTATAATGTGTTTTAGAGCTTTTTTTAAGGACCTAAAACTATTTTTTATGGCATTTTTAGCGCTCATTTTTAGTTGACATATTTATTAGCCATTACCTTAAAATGATGATGATTTTGTATATATTGGTGTTGTTAGATTATCTTGCATTAAACACAATTCACCCCAAAAATTATTTGAAAAAGAGCGATTTTTAAACCATTTCATCCAATAATGTGGATTTCAAGGGAAGAAAAAAATCTAGTCTAATAAGGGTATAAGGGTATCTCCTTCATCCATAAAATATTGTTTTGTTTGGGTCCTTTCGCTAAAGTGTACTTCGCCTTCGCATTTTATTTACTAATTTAAATAAACTTTGTTCATAGAACCGCGCGTAAAAGAAAAAAAGGAAAAGGTTTTTTTTAACGGGGGGGTACAATTAGGTCTTACTCTAACCTAGATAAAATTAATAAATAAAAACAAAAAGAGTATTTTTTATATATATATAGTTTAAATTTATCAAAAAAATTATGTGCATAATGCCCTTTTATTATATTAAAACAATAATATGTTGTTAAATATTTTAGTTAAACCCATTATTGATTTTCCTTGGTTTGGGCCTGATTTATAACAAGAATGCATCAAAGACGAACTTAAAACAAATCCCCGCATAAATCATTAAATGGGAACGATTTTTACTTAGGCAATTTCCACCTTTACAGGTAGGGGGTAAAATAAATATATTGTCACCAAGTTTTTGTACAATTGTTATTATATTTACTTTTTTAGGTACTATATTATCCTTCAATATATTCATTAAAAGTATAATACATTCCCAGTTTTTTGTTAATCGTTATAATATTTTTAATTGCTTTTTTGCAACCCATTAAAAAAACATATCTGATATTTAATTTTTTTGTGACAATTTCAAACTGAATTTAAAAAAAAACGCTGAACTTTTTAGAATTTAAATTTGTTAATTGATAGGATTATATTAGATTTAAAAGGTTTTTTTAAATTGAATCCTGGCAAAAAAACGTACATAAAAGTTGTACATGGAGAACTTAATGTATGTATAAAATTGAATTTTACTATATATTATACATTTATTGTATATATGTCCTTTATCTCGACCTACACAAGACATGCGCATACATTTGCAATGTTTCCCCTTTCGATTGACCTGAATTTAATACACAGCGGCACAGCTGCACGCGGGGACAACTAGTTAGATATTCATTTAGTAACGTTCAGCATGTTAACAAACAAGCATAGTAGCTCCGTGGAGCATTCAAAGCGATTGGCCACTTTAAACGCGGAACTCGTACTCATTTTCGGCAATGATCATGAGTCAGCCACAAGATTGTGGAAAGAAATCCACTGGCATACGGCTTTTGCATTCTGGAAACGTATTTTATTGTGGCTTCTCTGTGGAACAGTGGTTTGTTGCCTGGTGTACTATCAGAATACAGTTAATTGGCACATTTCTGCAATCGGTCGCATCTTGATGGTCCAAGGATTGAGTTTGTGTAATTGGCAGGTATTACATTCCGCAGAGTGTTTGTGGACGGCGACCGCCGAGAAATCAACAAGTGCTACAGATCTTGTGAATGAAGTTAAAAATGCGGACAATTGCTATGCCTGTGAGAACATCGGTACTGTATTTAAAAGTGTATACTATAATTATAAAACAATTAAAAAATAACGGTTCTTTTTTCAGATCACATTCCGTTTGTTCAGAACGTTCCGTTCTACGATCTTAACGCAAAGTACATTCAGAGAAATCACCCTTTTTGCATACTAGATTCTCATCGAAATTTTTGGCAGAACCATGATGAGCTAGAAATCTTGCTAACCACCATAATAGCACTCATCGATAGTAATCCGTGCAATCTACAGTCAAACATTGCGCAACATCGATCATCCGGTAGTGCTGGCAGTATTTTTACTAGTTCGATATTACACAATAACGGCCAAGATAGTCCTGGATTTTTCGTCCACTTTCGAAATTGTAATTTTGACTCGATTAAAGCTTCTCGAGCTGTATGGCCGAAACCGGTGTTCTTACCACGCTCGCTCAGTCCGTTCTATTCCAGTTGGGTGTTGGTGTCACAGAACTACGCCCATAGTAAATCTCTGAAGCTGCTAGAATTACAGGGATTGGTAGTTGTTAGCCAGCTGCTGGGTAACATTTTAGTACAGGTTTCACCACGAAGTTCTGTGTGTAACGATGAGTGTACTGTATTTGAGGTATATTTGCATGCTGGAGAGTCATTTGTATTCCTGGCCGATGTGTGGAAGTTTGAGTATGCTGCAAACGTCAGTGATGAGATTTCAATCAGTTTTATTGCCGAATTTGATAGTAATTATTAATTATTATCTTTATTATATACTTGTGTTAGAAAAATTAAATGATATTATCTTTAATTCTAATTATATTCAAATTTGTTGTAATGTGAATATTTTTTAAGTGTTCTGTGGCAAAACATCAGGATCAGGATTCAGGAATATGTTCACTGTCCGGAATAGAGGTATACGTATATATAGTGGATTATGGGAGTATGGAGTATCAGTATAAAATAGGAAAATTAAAAAAATGGCATTTGCGCGCATTGATATTAAAGATTTTATGATTTGTTTAATTATTTTATTTTTTTCAATACAAAGATAACATGAAAACGAATGAAATGATGCCATTTTTTTAAATGTCAAATCTATACAACAATTAATTTTTTGGGTCCGTAGACCCCCATTGCCAAAAAATATATATATTCTATATAAGGTAAATGGCCTAAAACCATATTAAGACCACACTGCCCTAAAAAGGGTGTTCACGGCCTTAAAAAGTAAAGGGCTGTTTTGGTTTGGCCTTTTACAATATAATGTAAATTTTCGCCTCCGTCCCCTTCCCTCCTGCCCCTATAGCAAATTATATGAAATATAACGTTTTTTTTAATATCTCCATAATGAGGGTCCGATTTTTCCCATTTTATTTTTATTAGAAAATAATATCTATCTTAAATATCTTTAATTGATACCCAACTCACTTAGCACACTTTCTGGGACGCTCCGGCATATTTTTTTTTCTTTTTTACCAAATCTATGAACCCCTTTACCCCGAAGGGGTTTATTTCCTGGAAACCATATTATGATATTTAGGGTTGGGGAGAACCCCTTATGAGAGGGGAGGGGAAGAAAAATTCACAAGGCACTAAAGGCTAAACTGCACAAACGCTAACTTATCTTATCCTGCTCAAACTCAGCACAAGGACTCGTTGTTTTTTAAAAAAAATAACCTGTTTTGTTATACTAAACTTTAATTATACGTTTAAAAAATGGCACACCTTTAAAATAAAAAAAATATATATATAACGCTTTTATTAATATTACGACTTAAATAACATGATCAATAATACGGGATTAATTGTAGTTTAGGATCAATTGTGTGGTAACCGCACAACAGGTTAAATATTACAATAATATTTCGCGGCAGGTAGTGAATATATATTTTTTTGTTTTTATTATAGTATATATACTCACTCAGTATTAACTTAAAAAAAATTAAATCATTTTACTTTTAGTATAAACACGTATTGTAAACCCTGCACGCTTTTTGGTATTAAACGCATCCACCAAACCGGTTAAGTTTCAAAGACGCAAACCTCTCAACAAGCTGAGTTTTCTATGTAGTAAGACATTTGATTTTTGTACGCCCGTAAGGTTAAGGTCTCACACATATGAGATGATTTTTTGGACTGGCGTATAAAAGCACTAGAATCGATTTGATCGGACCACCCGGAAAGCATATATTATCGAATCAAGTCGAGTTGAGTCGAGTCGAGTTCAGTTGAGTCGCATCGCGCTACGCAAACCAAACGCAACGTAGACAGGAGACGCGTGCGTCATGACGTTTGGTATATTTCAAATGTCTGAGGCCGCTACGGAAAATAATAAAAAGTTCCTGTTCTCAACGAAATCACACAGCGTCGGCACATCGGAAACCGATCAACAGGAGATCGTTATCCCAGAGGTAAGTTAAGTTAAAACGGTACAATTAAAACAACACAAGTACAAAACACACACATACACACGTATGGGAAGCGTTTGTATGCGGTAGCAATGTTTTGATCTTTTCTCTCGTTTTCTGACATTTGTATTTTTTTTACGTACAGCTCGTCCAAGGAGGCTACTCGTTTTACACTTGGCCTTGTGCTACCGTACTTGCTTGGTTTCTGTGGGACCGTCGACACGAGCTAACCAACAAGAATATTTTGGAGATCGGTGCAGGTACAGCTTTACCAGGAATTCTAGCAGCCAAGTGTGGTGCCCAGGTAATACTCAGTGACACCTGTCTTCAGCCCAAGACGCTCAGTCACATAAAGCGCTGCTGTGCGGTTAACAATCTTGAACCGGGAAAAGATATCGAGGTGATTGGACTCAGCTGGGGACTGTTACTAAACAACGTTTTCACATTGGGTGCTATTGATTACGTGATCGCGTCCGATTGCTTCTATGATCCGGCCATTTTTGAGGATATCCTGGTGACAATTTCGTTCATCTTTGATCAGAACAAAAACGCAAAGTTTATCTTTTCGTATCAAGAGCGCAGTAGTGACTGGTCCATTGAAGATCTGTTAAAGAAGTGGGGTTTAACGTGTGTACACCTAAATATCGATCAGGTGGGTGTGGAAAGTGGCGTTGATGTTCAGGACTTAATGTGCGGGCACACAATACAGCTGTTTGAAGTTTCACGTGGATAATAATAATATAGAAAATTAAATTTAAAAAATATGTCGTCAAAACAAGTGCAGAAACTGTTTATCGCCAATCTGCCGTGGACCATTGGCAATCGGGAGCTCAAATTGTATTTCTCTAAGTTTGGTCATGTGTCCTCGGCCACTGTGGTGTACGATAAGACAACCGGAGTGTCTCGCGGATACGGATTTGTAGGATTTAGCACTCGCGATGGATACAGCAAGGCAACAAACAAGAATGTGCATTCAGTCGAGGGTCGAGCGCTAAACTTGCAACCAGCTAGTTCGTAATTAATAAATTAGATGGTTTCTAATTAAATAGTCTTTATATTATATATTGTAGTACATTTATATAAACTAAAAAAGTATAATAAAATAAATCTATAAAAATACACAATCTTTTAGATGGAACACGAACACTTTTAAATTTAAAAAAGTTGGAACTTAAAAGTTTTTACGCTAAGTTTTAAATAAAATAGTAGTTATAACCTAACCTAATTTTCGACAATACTTGAGATATAGTATATATAATTGCTTATTATACAATATTTGTTTTGTTTTAATATGTTAGGTTCTTCGCTTGCGACGAATGAGTTTTCGATATCCCTTGCCGTACCAGCCGGGTTGCACTTGTTTGGCATTTAAGGGCGGTTGTGGCTGCTGCTGCTGTTTCTGATCATCTTCATGTTTTAACATGTGCACTAGTGACACGTCCAGTTTGGCACGTTTCTCGTCGGAGCCATCACTTGCACATTGAGCAAGTTTAGGTTCGTCCGTTTCAGATTGTTTGTCTTTTTCGTCGTCATCGTCTGTGTAGTCACAACACTCACAGACGATTGTTTTTCCATTTCGCTGAGCTGTCACCTGGAACACATTTGGCTGAGATTTGTAGAACTGGCACCTCAACTCGGCGTACTGGTCAAAGCAGAACTCGCACTCGGCATCGGTTCGGTTCAACTGGAACAGTGTCAGAACAGTTGTACCCCAGAGATCTACCTCATTGGGAGGAGGATGAATGATACTATGTAAACCCGGATAGGCGTAATTTACGTCATACCAGTTTGGCAGTGTGTGCTCGACTAACTTGTAGTAGTCTAGGAAATTGTGGTAGTAGTCTAAAAATAAAGTATTTTGAAAATCACTATTCATTAATTGTATTCTTTAGATTCAACTTACCTATATCACTTTCCGGATAGATGATATTTAAAGGAGTGTGCCTACCTTTGCTAATACTTGTGTTGTTGTCAGTCTTCTCATGTACTTCGAACTGAGCTTCGGAAATACTTTCATCTAGATGGCTATTGCTTATATTACTATTATCACATGTTTTGTGTGCGTTTGGAACTAGTTCTTGTGATGTCTGTGATGTAATGGTTTCATTTAAATTGGATACTTCGCTTTCACTCTCGTAATCATCACTGGATTCGGTGGAGGTGTCCGTATCGTCTTCGTCACTCAGTGATATTTTATACAAGTTATCTTCAGTGTGTCCATTTTCGGGCTTGATTTGATCTGTTTCGAGATTTAGTTTGTTTTCTAATAAAATGGCCTGTTCATTGAGACCTTCAGGCAAAACCTGCTGTACGGTGGGTTTATGTATTTCGATCTTACATGCATCTACAATATTGTGAGTTTTAAGCATGGGTTGTGACACGGTATGAAGTTCGGCAGCTGCTAGTAATGAAGCATGAGCAAAAATTGGATCTCTAGTGCGTTCGTAGGCTGGAGCACGGATACGCATATACTTTAATACTGTTGCCATAACATCATCACAGCGTCCGTTTATCTTTATCTCAGCTATATCGTCTTTCGGTGTCCACTGTAAGTTAACAATGTAAATCTTCGGACGCTTGTTTTTCGGACGATCCATGGACCATAGCCATGGATATTTTTTGAGCACCTTTAAACTAGAACCAATACACAATATAACGTCTGCCTTTTCAGCATGCTTTGAGGCACCGTCCCAATTTAATGGCCACTTTAGACTACCACGTTCGCCAAAGTGTACGATTGTATCGACCAATGGTTGTCCGCACATGTGACACCTTCTATTGGTCTTGTGATAGTAGCGTGCCGTTTGCTCGGTACAATCGAACAGACGCCAGTATTCCGCGTTGGGTTTACATTGTTTGCAAACTTCGATGTACATGTTTCCGTGCACTTCGGAGAGACTGTTTTTCGGCAGACCCGAGCGCAGGTGTAGTCCATCACAGTTTTGTGAGAGTACGTATCGCAAGATCTCGCGTCGATGAAGTTCGTATAGGGCCATGTGCGTGTAAGTTGGTTCTGCCAGTGTGAGATCATGTTGGCCAATTGATTGACCCTTCTGCAGAAGTGTCCAGATTCCATTGCTCCCGCGATAGTCAGGTATTCGAGCAGCGGTGCTAATGCCGGCTCCAGTATAACACACAAGGTGGCGTGCACGGGACAGGACGTTAGCAAGTTTTTCGGCCTTTTCCTCGATGAGTTCGGGAGGATCTTCTTTCTCAAGGCATCGCTGTTTGCTTTGTTCGACCCGATTCTTGCGAACGAGTATTTGCTTAACAATGTCAGCACCAGATTCAAGCTGTCTGATCTCTTCTGGTGTTCGTTGTGATTCACTCTTGCGTAGGATAATCGATACCTGTATGAAATGTGTTTATTAGATTAGACTTGTATGGTGATATATAAATAGTTTTTTTTAATGTAAACAATCTGATTCGAACATGTAAACTAAACAGTGGAAATGACCCAACAAAAATTCTATTTCTTGTGCTAAAAACTACCATACGAGTATAATAAATGATATTAATACCAGTTGCGAGATATAACTTTACCTATATAAAGTATATATACGCGCACAATTTATACATATTATATATATATAAATCTGCACACACATACAAATACACCTATATTTTTATACATAAATACATTTATAAACCAACAAAGCGTGCGTGCTCGCAGAACACACGGCAATTCTTAAGAATTACAACAACAAAACACTGGAAATTACATCGACGATATGTCTTACCCTTCGCAATGCATCCCGCTTTCTTTTCTTCTCGCACACCTCAGGATTTGAGCGTCGGCGTCTTATATAAGAGTCCAGGATTAATGAAGGTTCAATGTTGGCCATTTTCATGGTCTGACCGAGCAGGCATAGTGTGCTCTTAAAGGGGCTCCAAAAAAACGAACTCACTGCGTGCATAAGCGTCCACTCGACGATTTCTCACTATTTTGATTGCATATAGTTTGTATTTTCATTTAATAATTCAAGATTTGCACCGATATCTTTATAAAATTATACTATATATAACAATGCTGACTGTTTTTGTGTGTTTGGTGTTCGCGCAGCGCCGAGCTGTGTGTATTTTAATTTTCTATTCGTTGTCGTTTGTCATCTTGTTTTGTTTGTCTTCTTTCTCTTTGAAAGATTATATTTGTTTTATATTATTGTAGCGTACCTACTGATTGGGTTGCGTTTGGAATTGGTAAAATTCACCACACTAACGTCGTACTGTAAACCCTCTGTATAAATAATGGTTATTTTAAACATAAAAAAAAACAAAAAAAATGTAAATGATGACGATTTTGATAAAATCATTTAATTGTTATCGATTTGAAAGTGGTATGTCCGGCCCGTTGTATATAATCTTATACACAAAATCTCAACTATGCACCGATTAGGTTGCGTTCAAAAAATACACATTACAAGTTTTTCATCAACGCATTTCAAATCAAAACAGAAATATGTCACTTTGACAGTTTGCTTTGCTTTGTGTGCAAAACGAAAACACACGTGCGTTCTGCTTTTTGCTGTTGTACATCAAAAAAAACTATTTTTTATATATTCCCATAAAAACTTCAATGGCCAAATCAAAATGGTCAGAGCTAAATGTGGCTCTGAGTCCGAGCGTGTTAAGTGTTATCGATGGATTCAAATTCGAAAAAATGACACCCGTGCAGGTATTTAACAAAAAATAGAAATAACAACAACAATCTAATTGTTTTTTTTTTTAAAGTCTGCAACGATTCCGCTGTTGATGTCCTGCAAGGATGTAGCTGCCGAGGCTGTGACCGGCTCCGGTAAAACGCTAGCTTTTGTCGTACCGATTGTTGAGCTATTATTACGCCGCAAGAAAGATTGGGACTGGAAGACCACGGACGTTGGAGCAATCATTATATCGCCAACGCGAGAGCTGGCCGCACAGACACACTCTGTGCTTCAGCAGTTTCTAGCCCATCCTGACATTGGATTTACCCAGAAGCTTCTGGTCGGAGGAAACAGTGTAGACGAAGACGTGAATAATCTTAAGAAAAACGGTGGTCTGATACTTATCTGCACACCCGGCCGATTAGTAGATTTGCTGGAGCGAAAGGGTGACTTGAATTTACCGGGACGTGTTAAAAGTTTGGTAACATATAACTGAGGTCTTTATATATGGCAAGTTAATAGATTTTGTATCTTTATTTTTTAGGAAATTTTAGTTTTGGACGAAGCCGATCGCCTGTTGGATCTGGGTTTCACCGCCACCATCAACACTATCCTTGGATATCTACCCAGACAACGACGTACCGGACTGTTCTCGGCTACACAGACAAAAGAAGTACAGGATCTGATGCGAGCTGGTCTACGGAATCCGGTCACAGTAAGTGTACGAGAAAAGGCGAGCACAAGTACACCGCTACTTTTGCAAAACTACTATATGGTCGTGGAACCAGAACAAAAACTGGCAAAACTGCTTGCATTCATTACGGAGAACCGTATTAAAAAAGCTATGCTGTTTTTGCCAACGTGTGCCTGCGTCGAGTACTTTGCTGACATTCTTCCGCATTTCGTGAAAGATTTGAAAATTCTGGCATTGCACGGTAAAATGAAGAATCGTCGCACAAAGGTTCTGGATAAATTCCGAGAATTGTCCGAGGTACTTTTGCTGTGCACTGATGTACTGGCGCGCGGTGTGGACATACCTGAAATGGAATGGGTACTACAGTGGGAGCCTCCATCAAATGCGGCCGCATTCGTTCATCGCGTCGGACGAACCGCTCGCCAAGGTCACGATGGAAATGCCCTAATCATGATTCTACCTACAGAAGATTCATACATTGAGTTTCTACAACGCAATCAAAAGGTATCCCTGAAACCAGTCACTGTAAAAGAGTCGATGCCCTTGGAACAGGTCAACGAGATCGTGCATCGAGTACAGATTGCTGATCGATCGATATATGACAAAGGAAATCGTGCGTTCGTATCACATATTCGTGCCTACAGCAAACACGAATGTCACTTTATTCTACGTGTGGACGACTTAAATTTGGGACGCATCGCAACTGGATATGGACTACTTAAAATGCCACTTATGCCAGAGTTAAAGAACATGAGCACGTCAGACTTCCAAGGACCCAGTAAAAGCGTTGAGTTCAATAGTATTTCATACAAAAACAAGGAGAAGGAGGCATCGCGGCAGAAGAAACTTATCGAATTCAAGGAAACTGGACTTTGGCCTGGTGCTAAGAAATTCCAGAAAAAAACCGAAGCTTGGGCACAGTCCAAACAACGTAAACTCGATATGAAAGCAAAGAAAGACGATCGTCGTGGTAAGAAACTATTGAAAAGTAAGAATCCACTAGAAAACAAAACGGCAAAAAAGCGGAAGCCGGCCTTTTCGCAGGAAGACATTGACGAGCTTGCAAACGATGTGAGAATGTTAAAGAAGCTGCGTAAGAAGAAAATTACCGTCGAGGAGTTTGATCGGGAAATGGGTATCGAAAGTGATTGATTCTTGTGTAAAAAACAAAATAAATATAAACTACAATTCATATAATTTTTAGTTTGTATTTATTTAAACGTGTTTAGCACAACTTTTTTAGTTCCTTCTGAATGGTTACGCTGATTCGGTTCTCTAGGTCGTAGTTTTTATAGACCAATGCGTCCTGCAATAATTTCTTTGCGTCCTGCGTGTACTGTGTGTGAAAACATAATTTAGTGGAAAAGAGTTTATTTAAATGTCTATTTGTTTACGAGGATTTTTCACGCTTATTCTTAAAATGTTCCGTATTTTTGATTAATCCTTGTATACTTACATCATGGCTACATTGTAATAGTAGCATGGCCAGTTCGTAGTGTGCCAGCACAGACAAATGAGTGTCTTCTAGAATGCTACCTTCACGTTGTTGAATGCAGTCCCTGAATCGTAGTATTTAATTATATGTATTGATATATTTCTAATCCTAAAATGTGTATTAGAAATATATCGATACAATACCTGTACGCAGAAACGGCTACTTGGTACTTCTTTTGACATACTAGGGCAGCTCCAAGAACCAGCTTCTGAACACCAACCATTGGTTCAACAATCATGTTGTCATCCACTGAACAATCTGGATTAAAGGATTAAACGACTATTAATTATATTTTGACCTAACTTTAGATAGAGTATTTTAGCAAAATTAATTTCTTGGAATTATTTCGGAGTGTTCCGTAATTTAAGATAGGAGTGTTTTTTAAGCTATTTAAAAGCAACGGTGCTGAATAGTATACTCAAAGAATTTTGTCAGTTAAATCAAATTAAATCCCCATGGAACTTACCTTCTATAATAGTCTGCAGATTCTCTTGGCTCACATTACTTAGTGCACACCAAAGTAATAACACTTCGTACACAAGATACTTCCAATAGTATGCATTCCGATACTGGTTGTTATTAACCGGAAACATCTTAAGCCGATGTTCCACAAATCCGCCAACTTGTGTGTCGCTCTATAAAAAAACAAAAATATCAAAATACCCATTATAATAAATGCAAAAAAAAACGGATTAACCTTGTGAATGGGATTGCTCACTAGCGCCTCTAATTCAGTACGAAACTGTTCAAGATTGTCAAAATTCCCGGAGGCACCTTGACAAATGGCCGTCATATAGGTATAGAAACCTTTCGAGAATACGCTGACCTCTCTGTAATGTTTCAGAAAAATATTTCCCCAGCTTAATAATATTTATGAAGGGTTTATTTAATTTCCTAAATACTTCAGTTCGTTGAATCGATGCATTGCGTTTGCAAAGTCCAGCTGGATTAGTTTGCACCAGGCAATCTCATGCTTGCAAAGAAGTCGTAGTTCTTTCTGGGCAGATAGGCGGTAGGCGGTCTCATAGGCTAGTAATGCATCAGAGGTGTTGGCCTAAAATATAAAAGAAGTCAATATAAATATATAACTTTTCATAGTTCCAACATAAAAAATATAGTTCATTACTTTCATACGTTCAACGCGACCCAAAAAGAATAAAAATATCGATGAATTCGTGTAGTCTTTGGCGCACTCATTGAGCAAATTGGAAGCAGCCGTTATTTCGTTTGAAGAATATCCATCTTCACATGAGAACATTTGACTACCGAATGTGTAGAACCACAAAAGAGCCAATCTATTTCACGTAAGAACAAATATTTTAATATTTATTATTATTAGAGCTAACGTTCGGGACGCAGGACGAGATACTTACGTGGCTAACGGGGCACGCATGTCTGTCGATCGACGGGCGTACATTAAACAGTCAATGCCCATTGCACGATTACCTTCGAAACCAAAGAAACTGATGATTCGCAAAAGGCTGAGCGGTAATAAAGAAGCGCTCAGCTGAAACACGCCGTAACCGAATGCAATGGCACCCATCAATCGTTTAATAGTGTCTGGATCAAGATCACTGCACAGGCACAAAATATTATTAGAATTTAAAACTATTACTTTATCTATAAATTTAACCTTTCCGGATTATTATTTTGTTCTTGTATACCAGGAAACCGGTTGATCATAGGTATCTCTGGGCAGGTGAGCGGTTTTTGTGCCATCGATGTGTTACTTGTTGTTGGACGTTTGCTAAGATCTAGATATAAACTACTTTTGGACGGTATGGTTGGATGGGCTGTTGTTGTAACATGGTTTAAGTCTAAATGTAAATTTGTAAGTGGAATTGCTGGCATTGCAACAGGTATATTATGATCACATGGTAAGGCCTCATTGTTTGAATTGTTTTTTGGCAAAGGTAGGTCTACAACTGCAGACTCTTGTTGCTGGTTATTTGAAATGATGGTTGTTGACATCGTACTAGAAAACAAATGTAATCCTATATGATATTCTAGATTTTATTATATATATAATAAAAAAAATACTTGGAAGATGTTGAACTCAGTGGAGTCGACCGTCGCCAGGAATACTGTGACATTGAACGGGTTACAGGTCGTAAAAGGCTAGATGGCATAGCTTTTATAAAAAAATACAAATTATAAAGTATAGTATATTTCATTTACCGCCCAATCACTCACGTGGCTGAAAGGTTTCTTGTGCGAAATGATTTGAGAAAAGCTCAAAGAGTTGATTGTAAGTGTTGTTGTATATTTTCCAGGCTTTGCGTAATAACCAACTGCCCTTCATTAAACTGCACAACACGAGCGCATTTTATTACTTAAGAATATACTTTTATTGAATAGGAAAAAAAGGATTTGATTCTTACCCAGTTAGGTCGTGGGTGAGAAAGGTTAGTATTGCCAACGACATATAGGTGTCAGCCAATATGATTTGCTCTTCGATAGTCTGGACGAGTGGTTTATTACTTGAGTGGTTACTGCCAAATAGCCGATTTCGAACAGAACCTAGCCAGCCCACCTGATTGACAGTGCATCGTTGTTCCAGCTCTTTTAGAAGATGCTGAGCTTCCTCGATTTTGTCCACTTCGTAAGAAATGGCACCGTTCTATATAAAAAGAAGTAATTTTTTATTTATATATATTTCCTAAGATTAGAAATAATCCTGTAACATATTTGTGTTATAACAAAATATTATTTGATACAGCATTTTGTAACATTATTGCCATCAAAAATCAATGATCACACAATCCAGTGGTCGATCGGCCACTGACTGTATGTATTACACAGACGGGTGGAAATATATATATAAAAGGCGGATAGCTTAATGGAGTAGAATAAGACCATCTCTTGGAGATGGTTTGGGGTCGAACTCAGATCATAAGGTGGTGGTAGGGGGATAATGGATCCATTATCCCCCTACAGCCGCGTTCGCCTTTAAAGATATAGGTAAAAAGTTGTATTATATGCAAAGATGGGGTGGTGATAGGAACCGGTCTCCTTTGAGGTAGTTTAGGGTCCACTAAAAGGTGGAGGTGGTGGATAAAAATGGCTGAAGCGAGATGAGGATAGGGGTGGAGATCGGAAGCGTTACCGTGAGAGCTAGTTGGTGTAGATACACCTGACTGAGGTCAAAGATATAAAGAAAAGAGAGAGAGATAGAGTGTGTGAGAAAGAGATATAGAAAGAGATATAGAAAGAGAGCTAGAGAAAGAGTGAGAGAGATAGAGAGATAAAGAAATATAGATAGAGTGTGTGTATAAGAAAGAAAGAGTGTTTGTGTGAAAGAGAGAGAGAGAGAAAGAGTGTTTGTGTGAAAGAGAGAGAGAGAGAAAGAGTGTGTGTGAGAGAAAGAGTGTGTGTGAGAGAGAGAAAGAGTGTGTGTGAGAGAGAGAAAGAGTGTGTGTGAGAGAGAGAAAGAG